>PVHP010003321.1:0-79777 GCA_004024765.1 Zapus hudsonius
GGGCGGAAAGATTGTGAGAGCCGTGGTGGAGGAGACGGTCCGGAGGCATGACACCCATCAGTGACAACACACTTGGGCCAGGAAGACTGGGATGAGTACTAAGATATACAGGATACCTTGCCACAAGGACTAATACAGACAGCCCACAGAGGAGGATATACAACTGATCAGGGATGGGGAGGGGGGGAATTGGGGAATTGGGATAACAACGCATGGTTTGCCCACTAAATAATGTAACACATTATGGACAATAAATATATATTAAAAAAAAAAAGGAAAAGTATGTAGCATATAAAAGGAATGCTATGCATGAAACAAGTAACATGGTGAAATTCATAAGTCTTAGTATTTGTATTACAAACAAATCTAAAATGACCCAAGTTTCTACTGAATAAATTACAGAAAGAAAAGGAAGTTAAAATTTCAAATAGGAGGAATGGAAATGATAGCAAAAATCTAAAAGTTTGAAGGCAGAAAACTATAAAGAAAGTCAACTAAATCAACACTTGATTTTTGATTCTTGATTTATTTATGAATAAAATCTATGCAGATCTTTCTGAAGTGACTCAGTTGACTCACATCATTTATGAAACAGTGGGCATTACATCACTATAGATTCTACAGGCATTACAAATGTAATGAGGGAAGTTGATGAACAATGCAATAGTCAGACCTCCCACAGTTAGGCAAAAAAATAGCAAAATCTTTAAGAGATAAATGTATGAAAACTAACTTTAAAAATAAATAATAACAATGGTTTGCATCTATTACATAAATTGAAATAACAACAAAAAACCTCTAGAACAATAATACAAGCAAACAAAAAATATAACATAAAATTCTCTAAATGCTCTCATAGGATGTTACTATAGATATTTGTATATTTTAATTTTAATTTATTAATTTGAAAACAGAGGGATATAGAAGAGAGACAGAGAGAAAGACAGAGAGAGAGAGAGAGAGAGAGAGAGAGAGAGAGAGAGAGAGAGATTGGGAGAATTGGGATGCTAGGATCACCAACCTCAGTGAAGGAACTCCACCTGCATGCACCACTTCGTGCATCTGAATTTACTTACAGGGGAATGGACCCTTTATTAGACCTTGCAGACAATCATCTTAATCTTAATCAATGAGCCATCTCTTCAGCCCGATATACATTTATAAAGAAAATTTTTGTTTATAGAAATTCTTAAGCTATTTCTTAAGCTATTATTTCTTAATAATTTCTTAAGCTATTATTTCTTAAACTATTATTATCAGAATGTAGTTAACATGATACCAAAATTGGAATAAAAATTTTATAAGAAGAAAGGTTCAAATGTCATCATTCATGAACATAGACAAAAAAAATCATCAATAAAACATTGGTGTGTTTGTTATATCAATATTTTACTGACAAGTAGGTTTTGTCCTAGGGTTTGTAGGAATTCAACACTGTTTTACCATACTAAATTGATTACCAGTTTCTTGGGGTATAGCTCAGAAGGGAGTGTTTAACAAGTGGGTTGGTTAAACTTTGGTGTCAACTTGACCTATTTAGTAATCTTGGATCTCTGATGTATTTTATAGGAAATGAGTCCTTCTCAGTAGGGGGCTGGATGTAGGGAGGCTCAGGGGAGATAGAAACAACCATCCCTTCCTGGGCTGACAGTGCAAGAAGGAAATTCCAGAGACCCAGGAAGCTAACAAGTCTGGAAAGGATTGCAAGACACCCACCCTAAGGCTATATAAAGGGGAAGGAAATCTCTGTTGCTTACCCCTGCCTGTTTGCTATCCTGTGTGTTGTTGGTGATGGTTTCTTTCTATTTCTGCTTGGGCCTGTGAAAGGGGACCAGCTTCTTTCACCATTATGGAACTTCCTCTGGATCTGTAGCTTCAATAATTCCCCTCCTCCCATTTCTGTACCTGGTTTGGAGGTTCATCCCAGTGGCATGTGGCTGGCAATTACACTGAGCATGCATCAGGAATATCAAAAATACAAAAAAATGATTAAAAGATCATTTTTTTAAATATACAACAAAGAAAAAGTGTTCACTGAAATGGTTCATCTCAATTTTCAATTTGGTGGCTCTTGAATCACATATGACACAAATCTCTGGGTATATCAGAGATGGAGTTCCTAGATTAAGTAAATTGAGGAGGAAAAACCCTGCCTGCCTGTGTGTAGTGTTACCCCATGGCAACAGTCAAGGACTGAATAAAAATCAGTGGGCTAGCTGAGCACCAGCATTTACCACTCTGATTTTTGACTGGAGATAAAATATGACCTCAACCTCCTGTCAACAACTTTCTTGTTGGGTGGGCAAAACAAAAATACAGTGTTCCATCATTACGTTGCTTTTGTCAAATATTTTGGCACAACAAGAAGAAAAGTGACTAATATAAATAAACATCCTTATAAATGTAGGAAGTGGTTTGATAAGATACTACTTATCTTTTATAGTTCCTTTGAGAAGAACCCTATGATGGTATGTCATAGCTATTTTACCATGGATATATATGAGGATTCCTAGACATCTGACTGTGATTATTATCTAACATAAAGTTTATGGGCTTATGAACCAGTTTCCATATAGTTTTATGAGGTGCTGCCTCAAGTCCAAAATTATTCAGGAGTTCATGCCTTTAACTTAATCAGCCTGTTGGGGTCATATGGCCAGCTGATCGTTAAAGATCCTTCCAGGAAGTCTCCCATGAGTTTTCTTGATGTCAGGATTCACAGGACAAATTGGAAATATGAAGTATGAAAACAAAGTGCATGTTTTATGAAAGAAAGGAACCCATGGAGCTGCACCTTTAGTTCTCTCAAACACCTTATGCTTGCCAGTTGTCAGTGCTTTCTCGTTTTCTGACATCTCCTGTGCTTTGCTTTTATGAGGATGTTCTATGAAAATCTTGTAACGCTTGTCAAATACCAAACCTGAATCATCTGCACAGAAAAAGGTTTCTTTCACATAGCAATATTTCCACAAAAATCTATAAATAACATCCTACTTAATGGTGACAGGATTGATTTTCTTAAGATTGAAAATAAGAGAGAATGTGCTCCTACTTACCCTATTCAGCTTAGTGGTGCTGTGCTGTGCTAACTACTGCATTTATGGAAGAAAAAAAAAAGCCTGCAGGTTGGAGACTAAGAAATAAATAGTCTGTACTGGCTTGTAATGCAACTAGCTGTGTATTAAATGCCAAAGTGTAAACATGGTCCAAGTAATAAAGTTTAACAAGGTCATAGAACATAAGGTCATAGGATATAATGCCACCAAATAAGAACCAATTTGTAGAACAGCATGTTGTCTGGGCACCACACATATAGGTCATGAAACAATGACAAACACCAATTATGTGCTATACTTGTCTAGGCAAAATTCAAATTGACTCCTAAGAAAATGTTACATTTTAATATGAGGGATGTCCTAAGATAAAAGCAGTCCACTCAGTTATTTTCAAAAATGTTGGCTTCATGAAAGTCAACAAAAAAATCTACGGATTGGACACCTAAAATGACATGAAGCTAAATGTGATAAAATTTAAGTGAACAGTCCTTTGGAAACAAAAGACATGGTCATAACACTGAGGAGTTGAAAAGAAAGCTTACAAACTGTTGTTAATAAGATTCTATTAACACAATTTCATTAGTTTGGCATTCAAAAAGTGGGGTCCATATAAAGTTTACAGTAGGTGTCTCTGTAAAATATCAAAACAAAAATGTAATAAAACAATTGCAAGCGGAACTGTAATGTATACACACTATATACATATTGTGATGGTTAGGTTTTGTTGTCAACTTGATCATTTTAATTATCTTGGGTAGATCTCTGAGGATGTTTACAGGAAGGCAGCATCTCAGTAGGATGTAAAGCAGCTCAAAGAAGCTAGAAGTAAACATCCTTTCCTGTGTGGGCAGTGCAGGAAGGAAATTCCAGAGACTCAGGAAGCCATTAAGTCTGGGGAAGGGTTGTACGACCCCACACTAAGGCTATATAAAGTGGAAGAAATTCTCTCCTTGGGCCTCTTGCCTGTTCCCTGTTCTGTGTGTGTGGTGTTGGTGATGGGTTTCTCTCTCTGCTCAGATCTGTGAAAGAGGGCCAGCCTCTTTCACTGTTACAGAATTTCCCCTCAATCTATAGTTTCAATAAATACTTTCCTCCCCAAATTATGACTGGTTTGAAGATTCATCCCAGCAGCGTGTGGCTGACTACTACAATATATATATATATATATATATATATATATATATATTGTTTATATGCACATGCATGCGTGTGTGCATGTGTGTGTGTTTGTGTGTGTGTGCATGTATGTGTTTATATGTGTGAGAGGGCACTCATAGATATGTCACAACTCATTTGTGCTCAAAGGACACATTTTGCATAGGTCCTCATCTTACCACCTCATTTTAAGCAGGGCTTCTGGGTCTCAATGAGGTGTTGTTCACTGTGTTCACCCAAGAATGCTAGAAATTCTCACATCTTCACCTCCCACCTTGAAGTCACTATGCTTGGATTTTTATACATTTCACATGAGATCATGGGATGAAACTTAGGTACTGTCATAGTCAGCCACATGCCACTGGGATGAATCTTCAAACCAGGCTCAGTTATGGAAGTTAAGGATTTATTGAAGCTACAGATGTTCTTAATTCAGGGACAAAATAAACCATGGCTTTGAAGAGCAGGTTCCTTCCTTTCAGGTATTTCTCCCCAAAAGTTAGCACAGTCATTCAGTCCTTCCTGGGTGGAAACACCTCAGGCACACTTTCCATTGCTTCAATGTAGAGCAGTTAGGCTATCTTCTTTAGGATTGCTAATGTCTTGACAATAGCAGCTTCAAGTTGCTTTGAGTTTTTTCAACCTTAAATCTTTAATTCTTAGTTCCATATTATTAGCCAAACACAACAATCCATTATTTAAATACAACCTTGATCAAGCTCTCTGGGCACAGGCAAGAAACACAGCCATCCTTTATTCTACTCTACTTATGTTTTTCTAACAAAGTTTTCTGCAGTCTCTCCTTCCCCTTAAAAAGTTCACAAGCCTTCAAATGGAATTCTCTCTGCACTTTGCATTTCCAAATTCTCACCAAAATAGCCCATAAAACTTAGCTTAATCCTCTGGAAGGCATCTTCAGTTCTAAGCACCAAGTTCATTTCCATTCTTCCAGCACACAAGTTCCAGAAGACCAATATCCACATGGCAAAATTCATCACAGCAATATCAGGTAACTTCTGGTACCCAAATCTGTCACAGTCAGCCACAAACACTGGGATGTAGCTGCAAACTAGGCACAGTTTATGGGAGGAAAAGATTTATTGAAACTATAGATCCAGGGGAAGTTCCATAACAGCCAAAGAGGCTGGCTCCCTTTCACAGGTCCAAGTAGAGAAATAAAACCATCATCAACTCCACACATGCAATAGCAAACTGGCAGGGGGCTGAGGAGAGAAATCTCCTTCCCCTTTATATAGCCTTAGGGCAGTGTCTTGCAACCCTATCCCAGACTTAATGGCTTCCTGAGTCTCTGGAATTTCCTTCCTGCACTGCCCACACAGGAAAGGAGATTTACTTCTAGGTTCTTTGAGCTTCCTTACATCCTGCCCCCTGAGAGGCTGCTTTCCTGTAAACATCCTCAGAGATCCACCATCCTCAAAGATTACAAAAAAGGTCAAGTTGGCTACAAAATTTAACCATCACAGGTACTGAGGCTTGAGTGGTGAGTGCTTTGTCCATTAATTATCTCCCTAATCCCCAAATACATTTTATAATATTTCTTTCATTTGAAATATTTCATAGAATAATTTAAAATTATGGGGCTGGAGAGATGGCCCACTGGTTAAATGTGCTTACTTAAAAGCCTGACAGCCTGTGTTTGTTATGTGGTTATGTGGGGTCCCTAGTATCCACATAAAGCCAGAAGCACAAAGCGGTTTATGAATTTGGAATTTCTTTGTGGTGGCAGGAAGCCCTGTTATACCCATTCTCTCTCTTCTCACGCTCTCTCTCCCCTTTCAAGTAAATAAATAAAATGTTTTCTTAAAAATAAGAATAATTTAAAATAAAATTGCATCCATGGTAGTTTAAGTGACTCTTTCTGCATGAGAACAATCTATTGATCCATTACAAAAATAAAAGCAATAAGCACATCTACTTGCTATAGGGAAACCCAAATATAATGCTTTCCATATATAAGGTAATAATTTCTTTATGTGGTTATTCTTAGCTCCCAAATATAATGCTATACCTGCCATGTCATGTTTATTTTTATCACTTGGATATATTTGAATAACAATAGGTTGCTAATCTTATAACAAATTATTCTAACTCCTGCCTCTAAGTTTTTGATTCAAAAACACTGGAGCTTTCTTTCATACTTTTTTCTAGATGTTCTGAAACTTGTTCATAATTGAATGTTACTTGAATATTCAGAAAACAAAACAATAAATTAAAGTAGAGGGGATAAAAAAGCACAACTCAATATAATTTTCACCTCTACCAATTATAAGCAATGTGATCCTGAACTCACTAATATCTGAACCCTTATTTTCTCATATTTTAATCAATAAGAAGGCTTGGTTTTTTTGTTCATTGTGATTCATATTAATATCAACTAGGGCAACATAATGAGAAAAGTGCAAAAGATATGAAGACAAAACACATGTTAAAGCCAGGCATGGTGATGTACACCTTTAGTCCCAGCACTCACAGAAGTAGGAGGATTGCAATGAATTTGAGGCCACCCTGAGACTACATAGTGAATTCCAAGTCAGCCTGGGCTAGAGTGAGACCCTTACCACACACAAAAAAAATCAAAACAACAACAGCAACAACAAAAAAATGGCAACAACAAAAAAACACATTAACACCCTGAGGAACTCAGAAAAACTGTTTTAATCTCCCAAAATGCAGTTGGAAGTGTTTTATGGTAAAAGGTAAGCACTATTATTTCATACTGATTTTTGTGCAATTTCAAATTTTCTGAGTTCTTGAAGGAAGCTTCCCAGATAGCTGTGGAAAAACTGAGGTGGGGAGGTTTTGAGTTCCAGGCCAATCTTGGTCCCTCGTGTGACATGGGTCATTTTATTATCATCCTTCAAAGGATCTTCCTAAAACACATAATTTTTACAGTTTACAAAAATACATGCACATTCCATTCTTAACTTATGTAGATTAACATACTTTGTTTCTTTTAAATACTTTGATCGAAAACAATTGTTTGGTGCAACCAGCTCATCTGTAATCCTCAGGGTATTTGCCACTGTTCTCAAAATCTATATTGTCTTAAAATTCCAATTGAACACTTCTTTGTATTTGTCAGTTTTATTATAATAGTCACATCATAATTACATCTTATTAACTCTTTTGATTATATTTTGTAACACTGTAGAGTATCTTTTATTTTGTTCTTTTGAAAATAGTTTAGCCTGTTTGCATGATGCAGTTACTGATGCTGTCCCCTTTTCTTTCACTGTAGTCTTGTTCTTATTTCTGTATTTATAATTTCTAAGAAGTAATGCTAACATTTGCTAACATCTTTGATTATTTGAGTTACAGCAAACACATTGTGTAGAACGGACTGTCATATGGATTTAAAGTTTTCTACACATATTTATGTGTCATCGGTCTGTGGATTTTTCTAATGTGTCCCCCCACGCCTCATGGTTTCATATATTCTCACATTTTCCAAGGACCGACTTCCTGGCACCATTGTGAACTGCAGACAGCTAAAGAATTGATTCCAATTAATGATTTCCTGGATTCAATCTATTTTACCTGAATCTTTATTCTTAGTGTATTTTTCCCCAGAGCAAAAGGGCTGCATTTTCAGCTAAGTCTCTAAAGGATTTGTCAGGAGTGATTTTTTGAGATCTTGCATGTTTGAAAACAGCTGAATTCTTTCTTCATATATGATTGATAGTTGGGGGTGTGAGTAGAATTCTAAGGTGAAAATAATTTCCCTTGAGGTGTGGAGGGATTAAGGACTTGCTGTCTTTTCTTGTGCTGTTGAGAGCCATACTGCTCAGCTCTCCTTCCTGTCCGCCTCTCTAGGACTATTTCTTTAAATAATGTATGCAATCTGCTTTACCATCTTACAGTGCTGTAATTAGATGTATGCTTCCCTCATTCATTATGTTGTGTGGGCTTTTTTATTGCAGAGACATGTCTTAATAGGGACGATATTTTTGACAAGTTTATTTAATTTCTTTCTCAGTTTGAGTAGTACTGGACTTATGAAATATATATATTGGGTACCATTACAGCTTTCAGATTGATTTGATGTGCTTTCCAGTTTTTGCACTTTTCTAATTTGTTGTTGTTTTTACCTCTTTATCTGAGACATCAAAATTTATTCTGTAATGCTTCTATTGACTTCTCCCAACATTTCATTATAATTTTTATCAATCTATGGCAATTGAAAAGAATCTGTACTAAAACCCATGTATCATCTCTCAGACTCTATTTATTGAATTTTATTTTTTATAAAATTCTTATATTTAAGCTTCCTTTGGGGACTCTTACTCTGCATTTTTAAAACAATGGATTTCATTTTTAAACTATGCATTACTCTACTTTCCGTTCTGTTTCTTTATCTTTGTCTCTTTTACTTAGAGGAAATCCTTTAAGCCCAGTGTTATTAATTCACATTTAAGTTTGATTGAATAAAATAACTTGGCAACTCTGCTTGTATGAAGGGACTTTGCACAGACAGGCTTTGCTTTTGCCTGTATGGGTGGAAAATAATGTTTCACTTGGGTTGTAAACAAACTACAATATTAAACAGTGTTGGGCCCCAGCCTAACTGAGTAACATTAAGCTGAGTCTCAGAATATGGAATAAGGCCGGGTGTGATGGCACACGCCTTTAATCCCAACATGCCTTTAATCCCAGGAGGCAGAAGTAGTAGTTGATAAACCTTGATCCTGTTTGTTGATACTTTGCTCTGCTGTTCTCTGCTGATTGTCTCCCGCCAAAAGGTTTGAATCTTATTGCTTGAGAGAAATAGGCTGAACAATGCAGCCTCGGGTTATAAAAGGGTTTTGGGTGCTGGAGTGAGATGAGATTTGCCTGACTTTTCTCCCAGTCTTGTGTGTTTGTCCGACCATACGCCTCACCTCTCTCCTATCTCCCTTTCTCCTGCTGGCCTGTGAGACTTGGGCTAACCACAGGGGGCCAGGGGGGCAGTGACCTCCCCAACATCTGGCGCTGGAACCAGGAACTTGAAGACTGGTAAGAGACCCCTCTGTGTTTTCTGTTCCCTCTTACTCTTTTCCCCCACCCTACTGGTTTGTCTTGGAAGCAGGCACACTTTTTACTTTTGGTTCAGTCGGTTTGCCCGGCACATCCACATAAGGGGTGGCTGCCCAGGACGTGGAACCAGGGGTGCATTCCCGATAGTGCTACCCTAGACCAGAGACACATGTGGGCATACAGCCAAGGCCTAATGAACCTTGGGAGTCCTCCACTAAGCACAAGACTCTTGGCTCTGCAAACACCTTTCTCCTGCCTTTTCCTTTAGCTTTCCATCCTCCTCATATGGGCTTCCTTCATGGCTGTGGGGCAACTGATGTCTTTTGCCTGGGGCCCCCACCTGCCTGCTGTTTGGTGTCTTCCCAGTGCCACCTGCATTTCTCACTTGCTGGCTTTTGCCTGGGACTATTCCTGCCACAGGCAGCACCTCTGGAAGTGACCCACCCTAAGCCTCTCCTCTCCGCTCTGTTCATCTTTAGAATCTCGCTGTTTTTCCCAGTTCTATCCTTGTTCATTTGTCCATCTGAGACCCCAGGGGAGTCCCCCACTGATCGGGTGTGAATCGGAACCAAGGTAAGTGAGATCCTTTGGCCAATGGATAACGCAACAGGAAAATCACAGGACCCAGCACTCAGGGCACTACCTGCAGGGGGCCAGGGGGCCATGACTCCCCAACATGTTTGTGAAGCTAAGATGACTAGTCTATTATATTCCTTGTTCAATGGAGAGTAAACATGTGTAAATAGAAGCAGATGAATGAATGTGCATATAAGTGTTCATGTGTCCATGTAACCATATGTGGCTGGCTTGGGGTAGATTAGCCAATTTTCAAAATGCTATCTGTCACTTTCTCCTGCCCACTTTATTTATAGAACTGGTATATGAGGTATTTGTAAGCCTAAACTGGATACTTCTTAGCTGTGCTCAGTTCTTACTGGATTTAGCTGCCTTCCATAGGCATCTTCAGATATGTTTCCCCCCCCCCCTGGTTTTCTCCCTATCTCTCCTGGTCTTGGGTAGTCATATTCACATCTTTACATTCCTCAACTTTATGGCTAGTGAGATTTTTGTCTAGGAGATAAGATAAAAAGGCAAAGTCCAGTGTGGCCAAACCTTGCATTTTACCTTAGGTTTTAAATAGAGGGTGAAATCTTGGCAGAATTCCTAAACACTCCTTTACAGAAGATTTGTCAAGATGCAACAGAATTGTCTGGGCTCAAGGACTGGCTGTATAATCTGTAATCTCAGTGATCCTGGGACTGTTATCTTTATGATCATCAGTTTTTTACCTTTATATTGCAGAGTTCTCTAGTTATGACTTGATCTTAACAGATGATAAATAACTGTGAAACTTTTTCTAAGACACAATGCTATGCATGAAAATTTTAATTGACCTTGAATTTAGAAATTTCAGAATTCAAGATGGCATAGTCTATAGGTCAGGTCAGTGGAACTGAAATAAGTGCCACATATTTTCCCTTATATGTGGGTCCTAACCATATTAGATTAGAACATTAAGAAAATCTGTCAGTGAACAGATCATTTGTGAAAGGGAATGGAATGAATTGTGAGGGGGGTGTTAGAGTGGGGAAGATGGGAGGGTGGGGGTGAATTATATAGTAAACTAAACTAATAATGAATTGATACCATAAAACCCTAACTTTCATTCAGTAAGCTCCCGAGGAAGCTGAGGGCACCACCTTGTACGAGGGGCCATGAACAGAATGGGAGGAAGCCTAACCTCAAGAATAATTGCTCAGGTCTGCATTTCCTTGTCCCACTTTTGGTTCCTTCCCACACTGTGCTGTTTATAAAAGAGACCCACAAGGTCCCCAAAATGTGACAGACTTCTGTCAAAGCTCTTGAACGCCTGCCTCAGGCCTAAGTTAAGAACCTATTACTGAAGAGATCACAAAGTGTCATCAAACAACACCAAGAGATCCTGATAGGTCCAGAATGGTAACCAGCTCCCAGATGGTACCATGTGTAGCACTGGAAGATATTACATGAGCTGCCAGGAGAAAGCAGAGACCACTGATATTCAACATAGACAGTTGTCACAAGAATGCTGAACATACAGCTATAAGGAATAGACCAGTCAGTCAAGAAATGCTCATCTGTGCAATAGTGGCACTAAATGGAGGAGGGCAATCAATAGTTTAATGATTGCCTAAGAGATCCACTTAGTGAAAAGGAACCCTTAACTGGAACTGGGATCCATGGCATAATCCTATGGGGACCAAGATCTCAGGCTTCTAGGGGAAATTCCCACTACCAGAGAGCTACAGAGAGGCTACACCCATTAGGAGCTAGTCAAAATAGCAATGTTGTGTCATTTAACCTATATTGATCTTATTTTCTGATGATTCTGTTTGTATTTTTCAGAAGGCAGTGAGAGAGCTGGGGACAACTAAATTCCACCGACAAGCCATTGTATGAAGGCTGACATCCAGGCAGGAGACAAACCACAGGTAGTCTTCACACAGGACCCAAATGAAACCTATGAGAAAGTGATGAGACAAACAGGAGACCAATCATCACAGCAAGTCTGATAACCCATGAAAGGTCAATGAAGTTAAACACCAAGGATACCCAACACAACCCAGGGCAAAGATCCAGAGATATTTAAAATCTCAAGAACAAAGCAGACTCAAAACTCACCCACTATGACTGAGGGAATTGAACAGAAGTGGGGGTGGAAAGAATGTAAGAGACAGAAGGGGGGGGAGAATATTCAGAGGCATTGCCCCCATCAGCAACAATAAACAAGGGGAAGAAAAAAAAGGATTAAAAACTGGCTACCTCTGGTGCAGTTCATAACCACCTATCATTTGAACAGATCCACTATGTGCACTGAGGAAGTACCCCAGTGGGTAAGGGACAGAGAGGAGGGAAATAGGGACACATTCACAAGATTTGCACATACAATGTATATACTTTTCATAATAAAGATATTTAATAGAAAAGAAAGGAAAAAAATCTATGGAAATTTCAAAATTCCAAGTGTAACATCAGTGAGAGAAATCGATTACCACCATATCATTTATTTTGTTTTCCTTCGTGTGTGTGTGTGTGTGTGTGTGTGTGTGTGTGTGTGTGCACACGTGTGTATTCTGTATGCCACTATCTCTTGCCACTGCAAACAAATGCCTGTCCTGCTTTTTGTGGTGGCTGGGGAATTGCACCTGGACCAGTAGGCTTTGAAAGCACATATCTTTAAGCACTAAGCAATCTCTTCAGCCCTCACACCTAATGTTTCCCCCACAGTTTTAATTAATGAGCTAGCAGAGCCACCTCTTATCAATATACTCTCAAAATTATAGTAGATTCTGCAAGGGCTTAGAGATTGGATTCATAAAACAAGAACTTATTGAATTCACAAAAAGAATGATGAAGATAAATTGAGAAATGGCTAAATGAAGTTAAAAGTTATTACTTTCTCAGAATTCAGAGAATGGCTGGCTGTGATACGCAATATCCAGTTTACAATGTTAGGAATTAGGTATATAACTGATAATGATGGATTATCATACTTTTGTGGATAAAACTTGGGCAGTTTAGAAGAAATATTATAATAATTGATCTTTCTGTGTGATGTGCCAGTGTTTGATGATGCCTGATTTATAGTATCATCTTCCTGCCTGTGGCAATGATGGATGGTCTTTACTCCTCTAATAAAAATATGGTCAAACATTCAGTTACCCACAGCAAGGTTCTGCAAATGACGGTAATGGAAATGAGTGAGAGACTCTAACTCCATTCTAATAGGAGCCCAGACTGAAACTATTTCCGCCATGTATATTGATAACAGAAAGATATCCTTGTTGATTTATGAGACTCAAATACTCTGTCACAGTAAGAGAATGCAGGGATAGGAAGGCCCTTTTAATAGTAGTTGCCTGGTTACATCAGTAACTAAAAATGAGCCAGCTTCTGAAAGATCTTTAATATCTATATTGACATTCCAATTGAAAGTAATTTCCAGCAGGTTTTGGTGTAATTAAATAGTCTATTGGCTCTTGGCCACCAAATTCAAAGAAATATATCAATTAATAATGTCTTAATTTCTCTGCAGTTGGGTTGCATTTATGAAAAGTGTATTTCTGCTCACTGCTGTATTGTGCCAAAAAATTTTGCATGTAAAAGCAATATAACAAATGCATTATATTCCATCTATATATCTTCTTGAATTTTATACTTGATTCTGAGAAGCTTGTCTCACTCTGGGGCAATGGTTAGTCTTCAGTAGAACTAGAACGGGGACATAGAGTCATTGCATTTTTTTTTTTTTGGTCAATGTGATGGTTAAGTTTTGTTGTCAACTTGACCTTTCAAGTAATCTTGGGTGGGTCTCTGAGGATGTTCACAGGAAGGCAGCCTCTCTGTAGGGGGCAGGATATAAAGAAGCTCAAAGGAGCTAGAAGTAAACATCCTTTCCTGTGTGTGTAGTGCAGGAAGGAAATTCCAGAGACTAAGGAAGCCAGTAAGTCTGGGATAGAATTGCAAGACCTCACCCTAAGGCTATATAAAGGTGAAAGAATTCTCTCCTTGCCCCCCCTGCCTGTTTGCTAGTGTGTGTGTGTGGTATAGGTGGTGGGTTTTTCTCTCTGATTGGACCTGTAAAAGGGGAGCAGCCTCTTTTGCATTTTGGAACTTCCCCTGTATCTATAGCTACAAATAAATCCTTTCCTCTCATAAACTGTGCCTGGTTTGGAGATTCATCCCAGTGGTGTGTGGCTGACTACGACAGTCAACAAACTCTCTGAGTAAATGGAAATGTGACCACGTAACCTGTGAATATTAATTTCAAGTAAGGCATTTAAATCTAACAGGAGTTTAGGAAAGAAGATAATTAAAGTAAGGTGTTTAAAGGTAACAGGAGTTTAGAAAAGAAGATAGTAAACAATATAGAGAAATTGGATGAGACTCAGAGAAAAACATAAAATTTGCACATGTACTGTTAAATTTGGTAAGTAAAACTGATTGTGTACAGTATATAGAATGTGAAAGACTCAAAACTAGACAGGGGGACTGATATTAGAATAGTATATCCTGCTCCTATACTTCCAGTCAAGATTTACCTTTAGTCATTAAAGAAAGACAGTAAATTTATCATTCTTTCTTCATTTCACATTTTAAAGTATTTGCCTTTAAGAAAAATAATACCAAATTAGATTATCTGAAATGACATTTTTTTATTAACTAGGTAGTTTGTATGAGCAAACTACATGTTGGTATGACCATTACTCTTCTCCATGCATCCATTCCATTGAGGGGCCTTCTCAGTGGGATTGCTGGTATTTACCATCGGGTTGTGAGTTATGAGTTGTGGCTATTACCACCCACCTTGGCTCTTAGAATCTTTCTGCCCTCTCTTCCCCCAAACTCCCTGAGCCCTTGGTGGGTGTGCTTTAAGTCCGCTGTAGTGTGATCTTAGGAGCTTCTGGATTTCTGTTTCGGTATGATTTGGGTATCCTCTGTATCTGTCTCCATTACCCTGGCAAAGGTTGAAAATTTTTAAAGCTGAAAATTTTACTTTATTCACATTATTCAATTCAGTCTTACAATGGAGTATTATTTTGAAAAGGTACATTACATATGTGCTTCATCAGCTTTGCCTGGCTCAATTACCAAAGGCATAATTGTGAATCTAAATTCTATTTTATTGGCAAGAAGGCTCAGCAGTGAAAAGGGCTTCCTGTGCAGGGATGAGGGCTGGAGGAAGGCTCAGGTGGCTTGAGTTTGAATCTCTGAACCCACATTAAACAGCTAAGTGTGGCCTCATGTATTTGTAACCCCTGTGTCATGGGGGAGCAAAGAGCCAGGAAAAGCAGTAGCTGTGGAAGAAAACTGAAAGCTTGAGGATCAGTAAAAGTGCCTGGCTTGAACAAGAGTAGGTGGAAGAGTGAGAGAAACAGGACACGGATTTTCCATTCCGACCTCCAACACAGGTGAGCACACCCAGGGAAGGGCACAGGGACACAGTGTGCATTCAACACACACCTACACAATCAAAATATATATTTTTGTAAGTCTTTTCTATCACAAATATGTAAAATGTATTAAATATATTTTGAAGAATTTCAAGAAAATTGAGAAATAAATGTTTCACCCATATTTTTATATACCTTCCATATGACTCAGTGGGGATTTTTTTGACATGAAATAGACCACAATTAATGCCTTCATTATTGGTAGATTTTCAAACTGGACATTTTTGTTTTAATTCTTAAAAAAAGATAATTTTCTAATAAAGGAATCAGTCATTAAATCCAATGATATAAAAATATAGAAAATTCAGGTGAGGGAGATGGTTCAGCAGGTAAATTAGTGTGAGGTTCTTCCAGGCCTAAGTCTGTCAATTTCCACTTCTCAGAATCCATGCAGGATCTTCACTCACATCTATAACCCCAGCCCAGCAGGGGTGTGGAGGACCTGGAGAATCAGCAGGAGTAGGAGATTCCAGATTGGTGGAGAGATCCCGTATCAGAGAAAGGAACCCTAGGATGAGTAATAAGAGAAGGAAACCTGATATTTCACATACATAAACATGGGGCCCAGGCATCTGCACATACACACAGGCATACACCACACATCACGCAACACACACATGCTGTTTGCATACCACAAACTTGCCCCTCCCTCCACATGGATGCACACAAATTAAAGAAATTCATAGTTTTAGGTCTCTGTGGCATTCCTTTTCAAATACTTCTCTACTACTTTATTAATAAAATACAGGAAAGCCTAACTGCATTGGCATCTTTCTTAAAGGACAGTTTATTATAGATGTTTTTCAAACATGTACTTAATGAAACACAGAACTCCATCCAAACATGCAAGGGGTTATCTTAGCTTGGGAGACACATTAGGTGAGTGTAGATAATTGCTTGCCTCTTTCATAAAGAAACCTTGATGAGATTCCTGAAGAGTATTTTTGTCTGATCTGGAGTTCATGGGGCCACTGGGGAGAGTTAGCCATGAAATACACCCCAACAATTGAATCCTTGAGCAGAAACTTAGCTCTTGTCAATCTTAACATAGGGTCAAAAGTGATATAGCTTCCCCCTCCCTCCACAAAGTTTCATGTGTTTACTGCTAGAGAAATTTAGCTGATTTTCTAAACTGTCTTTTAAACTAGGAAATGAGCCATTTGTTGTTTATGCAACCCTGATAGATGCATAAGGACAAATACTGAAATCATATAAAAGCTTTTTTATTTTCTTTAAGTTTAGGATTATCTGACAGAGTATATATTTTTTTAAATATTTCTATGGTGATACTAAAAATAAGATACCCATACATATTTCTGAATAGATGAAGTTGAGGAAATCACTGTACTTATATATTACTTTCTCTCATTTTCCCACCAACACTGGACTTTGACAGGTTGTAATTTTAAATCATACTTTGTTACATTCTTACCTTTAGAGGCAATACTTGAATTTCGTTTCTCAGTTCATCATGTTGGTTCAATATTGTGTATATTATATATCCTTTAATAAGTTAGCAAGTTTATACTCCTTTCCATTTCTTTCCTTTATTTTCAGTTCTGTAATTACTTCTGTGGAGGCAAACCAGTCATTTTTGTTTTTTATCTCCCTTCTTTCCTTCGTTCCTTCCTTCATTTCTTCGTTCCTTCCTTCTTCCTGCCTTCCTTCCTGCATTTTATGCTGGTTATCAAACCTAGGATCTTGAGTATAGTACATAAGCAATATACCAATGACTTTCATACCCAGGTCTACATTTTAATTTCAAATCAAATGCTCAATGTTTTGTTGATGAGCCTAAAAAAATATAATGCAGTAAGAAGTCCTATAAAGTTGTGGTAGTGAAGCAATACATAAGTTTAGTAACTAAGTTATCCTAAGTTTAGCAGAGTCCCTAAAAGGAAGCTGGGGCAAGAAATATCTATGAGCCTGTAAAGGGGGATACAGCCTTTCTTAACACTTATTCCTTAGACCTGAATCTCTTTCTAGGTCTCTCTGTAAAGGACTTCCCTGCTGTTTTATAGGGGATTTGTCTTCTTCTCTTAATCTCTAAAAGGATCCAACTGGGGTCTCTACATGAGCTTTCCCCATTTTTCAGAACCCCCTCTTGTACTTGTTGAGCAAGAGCTCTGCATTCTTTCTGTATCTTAAGCGTTATCTAAAACTCTATAATAAAATATTTCTCAACTTCACTGTCTTTGATCTGTGGATTTTATTTTTTGAATTCATAAGACAAGAAACAAGAGGCCACTCGCTCAGTAAATGTTTTTTGTGTAGCCATAACTGTAAGACACCCTAACTGCTGGGTTAAAGATCAGCCAAAAGGAGAATGGCCATTGCTCTCAAAGGCACCCCCTTCTCATATCAACACTGCTCTTACCAGTGACCACAGGGGTTTAAGATCGCTATTTAATCTGTTTGGAAGTGATACAACAAATGACTTCATAATGTCCATTGTTCCCAGCCAGTATAGTAACTTGAAAAGATAAAGAAGGATATACCATTTCTGCATATAGGTATTGATGTCTATCTTTGATCTGTTCAGGCTGCTGTAACAAAAATAATATGTATAGATTGTGTAGCTTTAATAGTAAATTATTTCTTGCAGTCCCAGAAACTTGAAAGACTGAGATCAGTACACCTAGGGAGGGGTCACTTTCTGGTTTATATAGTCCATTTGTTTTCTATATCCTCACATGGAAGAAAGAAATATGATGCTTTGGGATTTCTTTTATAAGACCAATCATCCTATTAACCTTATGATCTCATCACATTCCAAAGACACCCTCCCCTTGAATGAGAGGTGTCTCTAGCCAGAGCCCAAGCCTAGATTCAAAGGCTGATTGGTCAGGTATAGACCAATCAGCTGTCTCTCTGATTTACCTAGTAGAAGTTTTAAAAGCTTCCCTAGAACAAAGGCCAGTCTCTTCTTCCTCACTGACATGGCCTACAAGAAGGACCTCTGACTCTCTAGGGACTGGTAAGGTCTCCCCAGCCACACACCACAGCCTGTGGAGAGGGGCTGGATTTCTCTTCCACATGAATATTTCCTTCTCATGATTCTTCAATTTCCTGCTTGTTTAGCTGTGAAGAATCCATTTTGTAAAACTGACTCCATTTCATAAAACAGCCCATATATAAAAGAACAAAGAACCTCTCCTGGCTCACTCCCCCTCCCCTTCTGTGGGAGGTCCTAAGCCATAAAATAAAATGCAAATAACAGGCTCCAACTGGATAACCAATCAAAACTGTACAGATCAAGACAAAAAAACCCATGGAAATATGAAACATCCTATGGTATGAGCTGTATTATAATTTTGTAGTTCTTGCCTATAAATACCTGAAGCTTTTGTTCCTCAAGGCTCTCTGGTACACATCGGTCCAGGGAGTCCGACTGCGCAGCCGAAAAGAAAATCCTCTTGCTTTTGCATCTGCTGGTGTGGTTATTTGAGTCCTGGGGTACGCTCTCCCGAGAAAGGCCTTGGGGGTCTTTTCAGCTGAACAGCATAGATTCTCCCACGTGTTCTCTCCACACTGGTGGCTGGAGAACTCTGTAACTCCCCATGTTCCCTTAAATAAAGTCTCCCACTATACCTTAATATCTGTTGTCTATGAATTTAATTCTGAACTTTGTAGATAAGAATTAGGGTACTCAAATTTTGTGGTGCATTGGAGTCTTTGCTGGTCATTATCTAAATTCCAATCCTCAGCTCACCCCCTACATTATCACACCACCACCCTAGGGACTGTTTCAATGTGTCCTGTGAAGATGAGCAAGTAGTCCATGACTGTGTGTGGAAGTATGTATGATAGTGTATATTTTTAAAGACATGATTGGGGCTGTAGTTAGCCTCTATTATTTTGCAGGTGTAGTCTGTGTGAGAAAATTAATTTGGCTTCTGAAAGCTGTGTTCTCAGTAATTGGGGCATACCTGATGTGGGAATGAAGACGGCAATGCCAGCAGGTTTTATTATTATGTTTACATCTCAAGGTCAAGCTATATACTCATTTTTTTTTATCATAGAACATGAAAGTTTCAGTATCTACAATCAGTGAACAGATCACATGAGAAAATATGCATACAATGACTTTGGCTCAAAGACCTCACCTGGGAAATGGGTCAGTAATAGTCCTGGCTATGTATAGCTGTGAAAACAAATCAAAGAAGAATCCAATGAGGCCCAGTTAAATGTGCATTATTCTGACATACTTTCTTCTGAAAATAGTGACTAAATCAGTGAGAACGGCTGACTTCACAATGTCAAAAGTATTAAATTATTTTATAATAAATATATTAGCAACATATTATTCCCTCAACTGTGTTAAACTAGAAATATAACTCAATTGATTAAAATTAAACCTTAAATTTTGTTTTCTTACTACCACTGCACATGAAGACTATTATACTTTTTTATGAATAAATATAAAGAAAACATTTTTCCTTCTTTTTTAAGTTCAAGAACTGATCTTGGCGTGATACATATTTTCAAATTATGAGAAATGGGAGATTTTAGTATTTCGTAGGTAAAGCTTTAAAGAAACACTGATGTTAATTTGAAAGGTATGGTCTATTGATTACGGGCAACCTACATTATAAAACTGCCTTTCACTCAAAGTCCTCATATATAAGGCAAGGTACTAATATATATCAACTATTTACATATTAATTATAAGAATACTTAATGAAATAATGCAAACATGAAACTGAACATTTAATTTCATACTTATTGAATGTACAACAAATGACACTTTTAAAACCTTTGAAAGGACCTTGTCAACTGTTGTATGTAAATTACTATAAAATTTTTGCATAGAGTTGGAAAGAAATTGGGTGTAGACTGAGGATGCCATGAGAGGCTTAGGGTAGTAAGGCGAATATGGCCTCATTCTGAAGAAGACGATATTAAACATTTCTAACATGCAACTCTCAGTTGAATTACTCTATCTTCTTCATGTCAATATGTCCTATCGCTAATAAGCTAAATGAACCTGAGGGGACATTGCATGGAGCACATTTCAGACTTTGCAGAGAACTCTATCCAGGTGTAGTCTGCAGTAATTTCTTCTACAGTATCAGAAAAACAGAAGATGTGAAGACATTAGAGATGACCACTGTTAGAGTGTAATCATGTCACAATCAGATATCAAGTAAGATAAAGAATTCCCATGTGGTGTTCCCGTCAGAAACCCACATTATAATGCTGGTGTGTATGTGCTAATTTTTATAAAGATGGATAGTATTGTATTATTGTTGAACAGTTGGAGTACTAAATGTAATAATCAATGAAAATAAAATAATTATATATTTAGGAAACCATCAAATTGCATATAGAATATAAATTATAGGCAAATAGCAAGATGTTTATGCTAGCTTGCTATTGATAATTCTATGGTCTGAATGTGGCCCCATAAAATTCATATGTTGACCTAATCACCCATTACATAGTATTAGAGGAAACTTTGGGAGGCAATTAGGTCATGAGGATGCTGACCTTGTGAATAGGGTTGTTGTGTTCATAGGAGTCCCTGAAGAACTGGATAGACACTGCCACCTTGTGAAGATGAAGTGGAGATAAGGATTCTATGAGGAACATCCTCAAACAAAACCACTGATGTCCCAGGAACTGAAAGAAAAATAGTTTTGTTGTTTGTAATTCATTCAATCAGCAAAGCAACAAAGTAATACAGCCAATAATGATATTTACTAAAGTAAGGAATCACTTGCTTTGTCTAAATGAGACTTTATATTATATTAAAGAAAACAAGTCCCCTTGCCTAAATGAATGTATCCAAAACCTGTGAACAGATGAGAATCAGATTCATTTGCTTGTCTACTTATTTTCTGAATTCTGCACACATTTCATCAATCTATAAAGTGGTATTGTTTACTTGATTTGTCAATCAGACATAAATCTTCCACACATCAAGGAATATTTGGTTTAGTATTAGCTCAAATTTAACCTATATAATTTACTGCAAAAACATAAATTTTAGAGATTTTTGTATCTCATCATTGTGCTGCTCTTCACTGGCCAACCAGATGGATATTTTTAAAACATTCCTTCCCTGCAATAGCTCTTTAAGGTATTCTTATTGCAGGAAAATCAAATCTATGTGAAATCATTTATCTTCTTCAAGAAGTATACCCCATCCTTCCACCTAGCAATCATATCCACACACAGGGGTGTGTGTAAAGGCATTCTAAATTATAAATTAAGTTTATTGCTTTAACAATAGCGGAATTACTTTATTCTCAAAATGGATCCCAAGTATAAACTTCAGAAAAGTAAATCTATAATCCAAAATTCACAGTTTCTGATCTTGCTTTTGGAATTTTTCTCATGGGGTGTGGCCCCATTTAAACCTACCCTTACCAATGCCCTACCAGAAAAACATTTTTAATCTAAATATTTTATTTATTCATTTTCAAGCAGAGAGAGAGAGAGAGAGAGAGAGAGAGAGAGAGAGAGAGAGAGAGAGAGAGAGAGAGAGAGAGAGAGAGAGAGAGAGAACACACACCAGGGCCACCTCCTTGTGGGTCTGGCTTATGTGGGTACTGGGGAATTGAACCCGGGGCATTGGGCACTGGAGGTTAAGTGCCTTAACTGCTAAGCCATCTCTCCAGCCCCAGAAAAACTTTTTAACTACCTTAAAAATCCCTTTACAATACTCTATCAGTCTCTGAAAATTAAGTAGTTTACAACAAAAACTCTCTTTTATACTTTATTATTACTAGAGAATATTGCTATTCCAGATATGTATGCCACACTCGACCTACACTGCCTCTACTTAACCCTGTCCTTAAAAATGTACCCTTTAAATTTTCCAGTGCATTTCAGACCACAAAGGACCATGAGGACATCACAAACTGGTACATTGAGTATCCTATCTTGCTTCTTTCCTGCCTCATGGAAGCTTCCAAAAATACAAATCCTGTCCTCTCATGACTTATCAGGCTTGCTTCTTCCTACTATCTTTTCTAATACATAAAACATTTACTTTCTACAAGGCCTACTACTGTTCTGTTTCTTGTCACTGCCAATTTTACTAATCATAATTTGACAAGTGTGGCCATGGTTGATGCCTCTCATCCAATCTAATAGGATTCTTTATCTGGCTGTATATTTTTGGTCTCTATACCTTTAGTTGCCTAATCAGGATTACTTACAAAATTAAACAAATCCAACTTCAAATTATTATAAACATGTTTGTTGTAGATCCTAAAAGGTTGGATTTGCAAGAGGGTTCTTTACAGTTGCTGTAGGGTGGGAATGGAGGGATGCTGCAGATGAGTGAGGTCTGATCAACTTGTAGCCTAAGATCTTCAAGTTCTAGGTTAGAATCCCAGATATCTGGCTCAAAGCCCTTCTGCACTGGCCTTTTCTGTAAGGTGCCTTTATCCCCTATCAAGGGAGCAGCCAAGGCCTTTACCATTCTGGAAGCTCCCCCTTGGGACTATAAAAATAAATAAATAAAATAAATAAACTTTCTTTTATATTCCACTGGCTGTGACAAGGAGGGATGCCCAGCCTCTGCCTCAGGACCATCCTTTCCCTGACATCATGAAACTTCCCCTAAAGTCTTTAAACCAAAATTAACCCTTTCCTCCTCTCTGCTGCTTCTGGTTGGGTATTTTTTCTCAGCAATGTGAAGGTAACTACTGAAGGTCCTTTGTCTCTGCTTCTCAGCACTCAAAAGTGACTGAATAAGAGACCTCCAAAAAAATTCTCAAGTAGGGAATGTTGCTCTCTTCAGGTGGGTACTGGATGTGGAGAGGAGGCAGTGATTGACAGACCAGAAAGAGAACACATCCCTGTCAGGGAATTTCCCACAATGCCAGACTTCTCCAGTCTGCTAGTAACAATGCAAATGAAGATAGCTCTCCTTGGTAGCCAAACCGTCTCAGAATGATGAGAATGAGTACTGCAAATTAAAATTACCCATGACCAGGGCTCCAGAGTGGCAACATGTACCTATATTCTCCAGTGTGTGTCTTTGTCGCTTTTGTCGAAAATCAGGTGGCTGTAGCGTACTAGAACTTAAATCTGGATCTCCTATTCTATTCCTTTTATCTATCTGCTGTTTTTACTACCATGACTATGTAGTAAATCTTGAATTCAGGTATGAGGATCCCACCAGTAGTTTTGCTGGGGATATTTTTGCTATCCAAGACTTTTTGTGCTTCCATATGAATTTTGGGATTATTTTTATAATTCTGTGAAGACTATTTCTGGAAGTTTTGATCTGAATTACTTTAGGTTTTCATGTTGCTTTTGGTAAGATGGCCATTTTTTAGATATTAGTTACTCTTGATTAGTGAGCATGAGAGGTTGCTGCTGCATTTACCTTCTTGTTTCTGGCACAGACACCTGAAAAAAAGTAGCTGATGGACTGGGTACACTTGAATCTGAATAGACTCCTTGATTGTATAGCCTCCAAGCAGGTCAGGACCAGACCCTGGGAGGCCTGACCTACTCAGTGGCCATGCAGAGAAGTAAGATCACGTCTGGTGTGCCTGCTGGTAGTGGCAATAGCAGAGGTTGTAGAAAGGAGTCAGGGCAAGAGGGTTACCACCTGAGGTATGGCTAATTCCTAGTTCTGCCCAATGGAGGTACGAGTATGCATATGAAAGACCCAGGAGCTCACCTGAGCCCTGATCAGCCAGCACTACTAACTGCCCTGGGCTCGAGTTTGAGATCAGGTCACTTCTGATGTCCGCTGAGGCTGTTGGGAAAGGGTCAACACATGTAGTGTGACTGATATCTAGTCCTGGCAAGTGGAGGGTTCATTATTCCTGTTGGTGGAGGGGGGTAGCTCAACTGGGCTCTGGTCACTTAGAAATATTCACTGTCCTGGGCTTGGGAGTAAGATCAGCCATGAAGTCCCTACTGCTGATGGCTGAGCCCTGGGGGAGGTTAATTTTCCATTTCTTATCTTAAACAAACCTGTTTCATTTCACTTACTGAAGCTGTCAATAGGTTCAGCCATAGACAGATTCTGTCCTTTAGTAACAAGTAAGCTCTGTCATTATAATACTGGGGTGGCACTGCAATTAGGGTCCTATTACTAGAAAGACAAAGTTATCAAATGCCTCTTACCATGATCTCAGCTCACTTAATATTAGCATCTTCCTGTACAGGACATCAGCAATCTTTCTCACTTCCCTAGAGTGGAATACCTGTTTTGTAGTTTTGAAAATTCTTATTTTATGTATATACATGTAAGTATGTAAATATGTATGTATATGCATATATATGCTAGAATTTTTTCATAAATTTATGAAAACAATCCATTGTATACTTTATTTTGCCACTTAAGAAATAGGATATTTCAATTTCAATTAAACCTGTTTATAATGTAATTATTATTTTATTAATTACAGTATTTGATTTATTAGAGTATGCTTACAATTTTTGATGTTTTATATATTATGTTTTAGTCCCAATATATATGCTACTTTTTAAATTAAAGTTTATCTAATTGTTATTCTCTCTACCTGATTTTGAAAATTAGTTATTTGAGCACTTTTGAGAATAACACACCTAGGAATATCTTTATGTTATAAATTATATCTTTATTATCCATATTTACATACACAGAATGAGCAAATAATGTGTTGGTGTCCCCAATTCCCTGATTTCCCTCTTCCCTGTCCCCAATCAGTTGGGCATCCTCCTCCGTGGGTAAACTGGATCAATCCATGAGGTAGGGGGTTATGGATAGCCTAGGAGTCAACCCTGTTCCACCTCCCCTTTGTATGTTGTTACTGAGGGGGCCATGTCTCTGGAAATTCTCCTCCACCATGGCTCTTACAATCTTTGCGCCCCCTCTTCCATGAGTAATATCTTATTTACACAGATCAATCTCAAAACTATTTAATGAATACCATATAACCTTTTTCTTTATAGACATTGTGATCACTGGTGAATTCTTATTGCCAGCAGTTTTATGTGCATAGCTCCTCGTGTGTATGGCTGCGAGATCCTCCACAGGGAACAATCACCACTTCAGCATGTATACATTTTCAGTTTTCTAGATATTGTCAAATTACCCTTCAAATTGGTTGTATTCATTTAAATTCTCACTAGCAGCTTCTAAAAATGTGTTTGTACCATATTCTTGTCAAAATATTTTATTGTTAGACAAGTGTTTCTGGCCTCTGAGTAGAACATGATTTTTTTTTATTGGAGTTTCAACTTATAATTCTCTTACTACTGGTTAGAGTAAATATTTTTAAAGAAAAATCACATTTTCTTTCAATTTCCTGTGTTATGTATTGTCCATTTTATATTGCTGTTTTCATTTTTCCCTTCCTCTACTCTTTATGCCTCCCTCCTTTCCTCCCTCCCTCCTTTCCTTCCTTCCTTTTTTCCTTATTTCATTCTTTTACTTACCTCTATCTAGCCTTTCTTTGTCCCCTCTGCATCTTCGTTAAAATTATTGTTATGAAATGAAATCAAGACCTTGAGCCAGAATATAATAAGCCAACCATCTCGTTAGCCATGCCAATTTCAGTTCTTCTGAAGTTATTTAGAGCATCAAACCTTTCTCAGTGAAGCAACAGTGATTTATTTGATTTATACACTTTCTCATTGCTGTTAATAGCAAGAAGCTGATTGGCTACTATGATAGCTCCAATATACTAGACACAGTCCACAAAATCATTTGTGTGAAAAAGCTCAACTATTTTTAAGTAAAATATTAAAATATGTGTCATTTTCTTAAATTAAAACTTAAAATAATTTTTCTCATCATTGAGTATATTTGTGGAAAAAACTTTTTGATGGAATATTTTAATGTTTCTCTTTCATTTAGTGTTAAACCAAAATGTCCAAGTCATATGTCTTATATTTATTACAAGAAAGATATTTGCTTTATTTGTTAACCTATCAGATCCCTGATGTGAAGTTAAATTTCAAAGGTTCTGAGGTAAGGAATGCTCAGATAGCTGATAAAATCTTATTCAAAACTATATGAGAAGGTAATTTTCTTTTCTTCCTGCACTTAATAGTATCCCCAAATATTCAACATTTTATTACATTCAAATTATTTCATTATTTTCATATTTGGTCAGTATGTTCTATTAGCTATATATTTAACAATCGCCTTTACATGGTTTCTTGCATTTATCTGTTTTATCTTAATTTGAGTTTGTTTCTACTGAAACCATTCTTGTTTTTAACATCTTTATTGCCAATAATTAGATACATTGTAGGAGAAAATCTTGTGTTGGTACCCTCATTTCCCTCCTCCCTGTCCCCAACCCATTGGGGTCCCTCCACCACAGAAAGTCAGATAACCCATGATACCATTCTTAATGTCTGTCCAAGACTAATATTTTACCTTTCTGAAAGCTATCTATATTCTGATCTTTTATCATAATATGCTGGCCATGTATAACAATGGCCAAACAATGTATAAACAATTATGTTTTCATGTGTGTTTTTTCTCTTAGCTTCAGAAGTATTATTTGCTCTCTTCTGAAAATAACTGCTCAAAGTCTATTTTTGGTCCTGGCCATAATAGCTATCTTTCTGCCTGTGCATAAGATTTCTGTCCCTTTCCTTATGTTTTCTAGTTTTAGTTTCGAGTGTCACAGGGTCAGACATTCCCTCTGTCAGTCTTCAGCCTTGGAGTCTTTGTTTTTCCTCCTCCAGCAGAGTTAATTTAATGAGCTATAATTCACTCACACATTTAAGCCATTTCAATTCTATGTTACTCCTCTAGTATTGGTTCTTTAAATAGGAATATTTGCAAGAAATTAAATTTTATTCAAGAAACTTAAATCTAGAAATTCTTTGGTTATGAAAGCCTGTATAAAATAATACAATAAAAGATCTCAAGAAAAAGGTAAAGAAAAGAGAAATCACAGTTTTATAAGGATGTACATATATATTGTCCAAGAATATGGAATGTTTTTAACTTGGTAAGTAAGCACTTCAGAAACATATCTTGAAAATACCATTTCACCTTCATCTTTGAGAAAGATATTATATATATTTATATATATATATATAATTTTTTAAATTATTTGAGAGAGTATGAGAAAGAGAAAGAGGTAGACACAGAGAGAGAATGGACACACTAGGGCTTCAAGCCACTTTAAAGGAACTGTAGATACATGCGCCACCTTGTGCATCTGGCTTTATATGGGTTCTGGGGATTCAAATTCAGGTTCTTCTGCTTCACAGGCAAAGACCTTAATCACTAAGCCATCTCTCCAGACCCAAAAATATATTTAAGAGTATCTTCTGCAAGGAAAGGTAGAATATTGACAAATATTAGAATATCATCTTTTCATATCCAAATGAAATATCTACCATTAAACTGAAGGGGAAATAAATGCATCTACATATAGATGACATCCTAGTGAGAGATGAACCACCCCTGGCCTCTCATGTAGGCCCCAAATGAAACCTTTGAGAAAGTGGTGAGATAAACAAGAGACCTATCACCACAGCAAGTCAGATTACCCAGGAAAGATAAATGAGATAGACACCAATGATACCTAACATAACCCAAAGAAGTCCAGAGACACTTAAGATCTCAACAATAAAGCAGACTTAAAACCCACCATGACTCAGGGAACTGAGAGGAAGAGGGGGAAGAAAAAATGTAAGAGCCATGGTGGGGGAGAATATTCAGAGACACTGTCCCCCTCAGCACCAATGCAAAAGGTAGGGTGGGGTGAGGGGTAACTGACTACTTCTTGTACAATTCATAACCCCCTATTCCAGGGATTAATCCAGTATGCCCAATGAGGAGGATACCCAGTAGATTAGGGACAGGAAGAAGGGAAATGCCGGTACCATCATAAGATTTGCTCATACAATGTATCTAATTATGAATAATAAAGATGCCAATCATTTTAAAAAGGTTCACCTGCAAATCAAACTGAAAATGGAATTAGAAGTTTCAAAAATGCCATCTTGCTAATCATGTATAATCTACTAATTCTCCAAACTTTAAACTTTCATCTATTATTATCATAAAAATATGTGAATTGATTCCTAAAAAAAGTTTTTTGTTTCTTAAGTAAAAAGATACTTTTATGATGGTATTCATGTATATGATGCCATTACAGTTTTTCTGTGGTGTCGTGTCATGCTGAGTCACCCACGAAGAGAGAGGGCATCCAAAGAGGGGAGTGTCTGCCTCTGGGATGGAAGAGACATAGTTTGATTAATATGTCATACTGAGGAATTGGTTTATTTTGTTTTTTCTTTATTTCCATCTTTATTTAGAGGCCTACTCTACATTAGAAATATAACACAAGTCATATGTGTAACTAATTTTTTTGTATTAGCCATATTCAAAGTAAAATTTTTGTTGAATTTATTTTAGTATATTTTACTTAAATAAAACATTAAAAGTTTTGACATGTACTAAATAATAATAATGTTACTAAAAATTTTTACTTTTTGTACAAAAGTTTTGAAACTGGTATGTAGACTGTATTGTACAATAAGTGAATCAACTTCCCGTAATTGATGGCTACCATGTTGGACAGCACAGATTTAGAGGAACTGCATGATGAGATCCATTCTATGTACATAGATATGACAAGTTGATTATTAACTGTCTTATTAATTAATAACATCAAAAAGAAAAACAGAATCATATTATTCAACTTTAGTTGTTTATCAGTCCTTGTATGGATTATTTAGAACTGAAGATATAGTCACTAAATAGATTCTGGGATTCCTTTACAAAGACTTAATAAGAATGAAAATCAGTTTTTTTTTTTAGTTTTATGACAGTCAGTTTTGAGAAAAGTTATAGAATAGTTTGCCCTACTTTAGCCCATAATTTTTTAAAATTTCTGTCTTTATACACGTTTACATACTAGTTTTTTTTTACTTACTTTTACTTACTTTTAGTGACTGTAAAGCCCATAATTTTTTAAAATTTCTGTCTTTATACACGTTTACATACTAGTTTTTTTTTACTTACTTTTACTTACTTTTAGTGACTGTAATTTAAAGTAATGGAGAAAGTCTAAGAAATTAAATAAGTGAATATGAGACTTTGGAATGCTCCACAAATAATGTTATCTTATATTTGCAGGGCTTCTCTTTTAGAAACTAAGCATATTTGTGTAGAGTCCAATTTTCTTAGCCGCTCCATAAGGTTGTAATATATGAGAGTGTTTGGGTTTTTACAACTAAGAATAGTTCCCACAAGACCACACTATGTTGACACTGTGATGGCAGGCCGGTTTCCTCTAAGTGATAGATTAACATTACATTTTTTCTCCAATTTCTTTTGAAAATATTTATTTATATACCTCTCTTGCTAATCTTGCCACTTCCTCAAAGATTTCACTTGGGCCTTAGATCATGAGTTAGGAGTGGTTCACATCCTGCCTGGATGTCAGCCATCATCTCAAGTCCTGTTGGTGGAACTAGGTTGTCCATGTTTCTCACTGCCTTCTGAAAAATACAAGCAGAGTTACCAATAGAGAGAGAAATCAGTATAGGTTAAATGAGACAAATGTTGTTACTAGGGTGTGATTCTAATGGGATAGCCTCTCTGTAGGTTGTGGTTAGTGGGAACTTCCCCTTGGAGTCCAGGTTCTTGGTCTACAGATGAGAACTTCTTGGCCTGCTGGTCTCTGCAATGTAGCAGTGTCTTTTGCATTCTCATAACATCAGTCCCTTTTGTATATCAATGTCTCCTTCTTTCTGGGCATATCTTTGGTCAATTTCCTTTGGCAGCTCATATAATGCTTTCTAGCACTACATGTGCTAACTAACCATCTGGTTTCACTTCTGGATCCAGAAGGGTCACTTGGTATTGTGTCCAATGTTCTGTAGATTTCATTATGTCATTTTTCCTTAGTGCTGAGTAGAATTCCAAGGTGTATATGTACCACAACATTGAAATCCATTCATCCAGTGATGGGCATTTGGGTTGATTCCAATTCTTAGCTATTATGAGTTGAACCACTATAAACATGGTTAAGCAGATGTCTCTTGCTGAAGCGAGGAATCTTTAGGGTAGATGCCCACTGTAAGGTTAGCTGGGACTCTTGGTAGTTTTATATGCTTCTTGTTCAGGAGCCTCCACTCTGCTTTCCATCAGGTTTTATAAGTTTTCATCCCCAAAGCAGTGAATATGGTTCCTTTTCCCCTGCATCCTAGCCAACATTTCTTGTTGGTAGATTTTTTAATGATTGACATTCTTACTGGAGTAAAATAGAATCACATTGTTGTTTTGATGTGCAATTTTCCTAATGATTAACTATGATGAACATTTTCTTTTTAAAAAATGGCCATTTGTATTTCCTCCTCTGTGAATTCCCTGTTGAGTTCAGTGTCCCATTTTTTCAGAGGGCTGTTTGGTGTTTTATTACTTAATTTTTTGAGTTCTTTGTAAGTTCCAGATAGTAGACCTCTGCCCATGCTATAGCTGCAATGATTTTCTCCCAGTCTGATGGTGCTTTATTGGCTCTGAGTATGGTATGTTTGTGTGTACAGAAGCTTTTTTTTGTGTGTACAGAAGAAGGAGACCCCACAGATTAAGTGATTGTTGTAACTTCTGGTCTACTGGAAGTTCAGGAATTTTCTGTCCTACTTCTATCTCGTGGAGTGTTCCCCCTATTTTTTCTTCCAGGGATTTCAGAGTTTCAGATCTTATGCTGAGATCTTTAATCCATTTGGATTACCAGAAAGTTTCCATGTGCTGCTGAGTAGAATGTATATCCTACAGACTTGGGATAGAATGTTCTATAGATGTCTATTACATCCAGTTATCTATGGTATTGTTAAGATCTTTTATTTCCCTGGTGATCTTCTGTTTGGATGATCTGTCTAGCGATGATTGTGGTGTATCAATGTCTCCTACTGTGATGGTATTGGAATTATTTCTGCTTTGTTTTTGAGCAAGTTTTGTTTTATGAAATGTGGTGCACCTATCTTTGGTGCAAACATATTTATGATAGTGATAGGCTCTTTTTCAATTGTTCCCTTGATGAGCAAGAAGTGTCCTTCATTGTCCTTTTGAATTACTTTTGATTTAAAGTCTATTTTGTCAGATATTAATGTAACCACAATCACTAATATTTTTTTCTGGTTGCTTAATAATTTCCTATCCTTTCACCCTGAGGAGGTTTTCTGCCATTAGAGGTGAGGTACATTTCTTAAAGGCAGCAGATGGATGGTTCCCTTTTTCATATCCACCCCTGTTAACCCATGTCTTTTTATGGGAGAGTCAAATCCCTCAATATTCAAATCTGATTGGTCTGGACTCAACAAGGCTGACCCAGATGCTAGGTCCTCTATGCATTCTATTGGATTGGGGACACAGTAGGGCACACTGTCCCTGAGGGCTGATTCTGTGTCAGACATTGATTTCAAGTACTGCTGAAGCAGGCAGAGTGACTTCTCTCTGTTTCCTCTCTTTAGGCTTTCTCCTAGCATACTACCTACAAAAAAAGAACTACCTTACTCCTATTTCTCCCTCAATTAGATTGTTTACATTTCTTTTTTCTTTAATTTGAAAACCTCATTTGTTCATCTCTAAGGAGAAAAACATTACTAGAATTTTACCAGTTGAATATATTGATATCAGTATCAAAATATCTATATTAAACAGCCATATTACCTTTTTAAGAAATTAATTCTGTGAGAATTTATAAATAAATCTATCATTATTATTTTCTATATTAACCTGAGTAAAGATTTGAGTGTTTCTTCCTCTTGAAGAGAGGAATTAATTATTTTTGTACTAACAAGCATACTGACTACATACAAGAATAAACCAAGGTATTTTTAAGCTTATAACTTCCATACCTAAATAAAATTACTGTATATAATATATAAGTGCATATGTAAGCTTATGAATATGATATATATACACAAATGTGATATAAATCTTACACACCTACATATTAAGTATCAATTCAGCTTTCTGTAATAAAATACCCCGAGAAAAGCAACTTAAAGGGCAAGGATTTTTTCAAGTTACAATTTGAGGGTATAAGGACCATCCTGATAGTGAAGTCATGATTGCTGTAGCTTGATGCATCTGGTCACATCACATCCACAGTAAAAAAGAAGCAGAAATGGAGCAATGGTAGTCCATTTCTTCTTTTCAAATTTTCCAAGACCCTAGCCCATGGAACTGGGCTATCCAGTCTTTCGATCTCAATTTACTTAATCAAAGTAATCCATAAAAGGCATGCTCATAGACACATTAACTAGGTTATTCTAGGTCCTGCAAAGTTGACAATAACTATAAACCATGTGAGTATCTCAGCAGGGAAGCAGAACCTGAAGTCCAGAGAATTCATCAATGGTTAGAGATGTTGGACTTGGATCTGCAGTATTTGATGTTTGTCCTGTTTGTTCTTGTTCTTGTGGTTTAACCTGTCCTAGCTCTGCCTAAAGCCACCTTTTGCAGTGTAAACATTATGTGCCATTATGTGTTTCTCCTTCTAGAGCTCACAATTAAGAGACCTTAGAATAGGGGAATGTTTTATAAAGCATTGATAAAACTATGAGTGTTCCTTTAAATTTGGATTGTATGTATTACATTTTAAATCATAGATGGTCAAAGTTTATGGGGGCTCAGGGTGGAATGTCGTGGTCGGAATTAGGTGTTCTCCATAAACTCATGTATTTGGAATGCTTGGTTGCTTAGTGGGTAGCAATATGGAAATTGGAATCTTGCTGGAGGAAGTTTGGTATTGGGGTGGTGTTACTGATACTATACCAGCTTCCTCTTGCCAGTGTTGGGCTCACTCTCATGCTGTGACAGAGGTAATAGCTAGTCTGTGCTCATGCCATCATTCTAGCTGTCATCGTGCAGCTTCCCTTCAAGTCTTTAAGCTAAAATAAGCAACTTTCCTCCCATCAGCTGCATTTGGTCATGTGCTTTGTGCCAGAAACAGAGATGGTTCTTCTAAGATGACATGTAGTGATACCAAGCTACTGTAATGCTGGTTTTCAGGGTCCAATATATCTTACCTCATGTTTCTAAAATGTGGTAGAAAAAACTCTAAGGGTAGACTCACATCATTTTTTTATTCATTCAGCTTCTCCAATGACATAATTTTAAGGTAGTTGACTTCTCCAATGATTGTTGGCTTTACCCAGAGGGTATACTGTGAGAGGTCTTGGTTGAACCTAAATTCGTTCTCTGTCAATTATATTTCACTTGTCAAGCTAATTTTTTTAGTGGACAGACATTATCAGTACACCATATGAGAAATATCTCAATTTTAAAACTGAAAAGTGCAAAAGCTATCTTTTGAGATATAAATGCATTCCCCACCATCGAAGTCTTTGGGTTATGTATGGAGAGTTTTAGAACTGCCCAGTACTATACATCTATGTTGTTGTTATTTAGATTTTAAAATTAAGAAAATAAAGTTTATAAAAGAGAGGAAGGTGCAAAATCAATACGTATAAGTGAAGTTGATTAGTTTATATTTATAAATTGAATATCCTTAGGAATAACACAATTTATGCAAGTGTTCATATCCTATGATCCAGCTTTAATTCTGAGCTTTCTCTAGCCTGAATTATTTTCATTTTTCTTTGTTTCTAGAATTCCTTAACCCAACACTTTCCTCAATAAACAACTGTTGTTTGGCTGTCATTTAAGATATGCTGACAGTTTATTTCAATTGTGCATATCTTAAAATACCCTAATTCATTGACTATTATTGTGGAATATCTTTTAATCATTGGCAAACTTTCTTAATCAATACAAAACATAATGGACTTGTAAGATCCAGGTATGGTTAGGTTCTATTTTGACACTTTTGAGTAAAACCTTTTTTTTTTTTTATCTATTGTACTCACTTTTAAAACCTTTAGAAACTTAATGGCATCTATGCCTCACCTTTTCTGCAGTTTAATGCAATATCAAATAGAGAACATTAATGAGTGGAAATGTATTTGAAGGTTCAAATAAGCCCATGAATTATTATTCCATTCTATGACATTTGGTAGTTAAAATCTATGCCAATTAAACTCCTGTGAGATAGGAATTCATGATAAGGCTAAATATTCAAAAATTTTTAAATGCTTCCAAGCCTCATTCTGATTAGACCTTAGATGTTAAGAGAGATGTTAGAGCATTTCTCTGGAAGCAGAATCTGATGATCGTAGGACTGATGAGCGACATTAAGTTTCAATATTTGCACTTGTAAAGATATTGCTAAATTCTATGCTAAAGAGTCTAGCTACTGACTTGGAGGGGCATTTATATAGCATTTTGGAATTAAATAAATAAGAATATTTTCAATGGATTTATTTTAAACATTTTCAAAATTTACTTAAAGTGTCCTTGGGTACATCTGCATAATATTCTTCCTTCAAATTTTGTTGCATATAGAATATGTATAACCTATCCGAATGAACTTTTTCATTTACTCTAATCATGAATAAGTAAGATTTGGATTAAATTCTTTTATTTTAGAAAATAGTTTGAAACTGCAGTTCTCCAAATGGTGCTAGAAAGAAAGAGGCAGCCTATGGTAGTATAGTTGAGGGACATGAGGGACATTGTTTTATGCGGTGTGTCTTCTTGGAAAGTCTATCAAATGAAAAGTTATTTGAACATAAACATATGGTGTAAGAGAGGCATGCAGTCTCTAGTTCCAAATTATTATAGAATGGAAAGAAAATAAATTCCAAGGCCCAGAAGATCAATGTGCCTAGAAAGAAAAGAAAGAACATGAAGCCATAATTCTGAGTGTGTGATTTTTATAGGCATTGGAAGAAGATTGAAATTTGTCTGAATGAGAAATCCAGTCACTGGAGATCTGTGAATAGAAAGTAAAATATGATTCAAGACACTAGTCACAATCATTTATGATTTCAAAATGTTAATGTTTAAAGGTCATATTAACTATGTTATACATGTATAAAGTTATATATTTTCAGGTGTGTTACATACTTACTGTGAACTATATATGTTTCAGATTTTGAACATGGATTTTAGTAGTTACTTGTTATTAATTCTTGTGTTTATCTTAATTCATGTATTCTACTACTATGCTATAAATTATTATGTAATTAAGTATGTTTCCAGGTAAAATTATTTGTTATACTCTGAGAAATACAATGATCCAAATGTATCGAGTACCAACATGACAGAATAAAGACATGAAGATATGAAGTCCTTATGTTCAAATCACTTATGTTTTATTGATATGACAGGCAGTTTGAAATGTGAAAGTTTATAGTATAATTTTAAGAAAAATAATGTGCATGTAAATTCTACAAAATATTAAATATTAACAGGTTGACAAATTTCTGTGTTATGGAAGATTTCCTGGGAGAGATTGTCTAGATGTGGTGCCTGGCTTAGTTCTGAACACCACTTGGGGCTTTATAGGTAAATATATTGTCAGTGCATGGAGAAATAGGAGTAAAAGCCTGTGTGAGTATGTCCACTTATGAATGTGGAGCATTCTACAAGGCTGGATTCAAACATTCAGTTTCTCTTTTATCTATGAAGTATGAATCCACTTTGAGAATTATATAACCAGGATTAGTGGAGTGAATACTGAACTGATTATTCATGCTCATCTTCAATGAGAATAGTTATATTCCCTAAACTGAACACATGCATCCACACTTACACTCTACAGTATTAGGAAACAAAATGCATTTTAGTGCAGATTTTTAGATTTTATACTTTTGTCACTGACTTTGATAAATGTGATAGGTAACAATAAATTGGTGGGTAATTTAGGTTCACTCTTTGTGATAGTTGAGTGAATGATGACAAGCTTATAAATGCAATGATGAGAGAATATTGAGCGTTATCTGGGAGATCTAAATGACAGGGTGTGCTGAGTAGTAGCCTCATGGCAGGATGAAGCAGAAGAATAGAGGGTGCACCCATTTGGAAACATAGTAACGACCTATGTCAGCAAAGACAGCAGAGCTGTTGAGGAAAGACTAGGGTAAGGAAGAACAAACATGAGGACCAATGTTAGATTCTGCATTCAGAACTCATGGTTACTTTTCCAGGTCTTCAAATAGTAATTTTTTGAACTGTTTCTACTATCAGAGACTCTGTGACATTATAAATATGTGGCATTTAAGATTTCTAGTATTATAATAGTATAGAATATAAAATTTTAGCTTTCTGAATTATAAAGTTGAGTAAGATTGACAACATAATTTTGTGCAGTAATACTTGTAAGAGCTTTGCTGAATGGAGTTGAGATAATCAACATTTTATAGCACATTAAAAACAGAGATGTCCTTGGGAATCAGCTGGGCTAATTCTCTTGTTTTCTATCTGGGAAAACCAAGGATTAAAGAAGTACAGTTCTTGAAGGCTTAAGAGCTGATTGGTATCAGAATTACATACTTTTACCTCTAAATGAGATCTAAATAAAAAGTAAACTTACTAATTTTTTATTAATATGAACTTAAGAATATTAGGGTTTATGACAAATAATGGAAAGACAATTTCCCTTTGGGTCTTCATTTTATTCATCATACAACTTTGAATATTTACTCACATTACTTTTATTTTGATATTCTAATAGATTATTGTATGCCTGATTCTTAGTTAATTTATTAAACAGTGCCATACACATGGTCTACATTAAAGATGATTCATTTACCAAATGCAACTTTGCTTTTCGGTAGATAGTATAGGGACAAGATAGGAATTGGAAAAAGCATTTTATTTTATATTGTGAAACAAAATGATGATGACAAGCCCTCTGTATTGGTATTTATTGTTATTGCTTTCTATTTGACATTTGGTGAAGTGGAATTGCATTGCAGCTGATAGGAGTAAAACAGACCATTCTATTTCTCTTGTACTCATGATCAATCTCCCTCTATGACAGGCTTTTTCCTTCATGATGGACACTTAACTTACATTCCATAACTTTATGAAGTCTATTCCACAGGCATTCATCTGGATTGACTCCTGTTAATTACCATGGAAATGTTGTGTTTTCTGCATAAACTGTGAAATGGTCCTTTAGAGAATAGAATGGAAATGACTCTGGCTTTCCTCTCCTGCCAACCCTGTGATTCTGCTGCACAACATTCAGTATCTTCCTAATTTAATTTCCTTCTTTGAAATGTCACTTGCCAAATGCCAGTTCAGCTTCCCTTAGCTGACACACAAAATCCATCACAAATGCCACAAATGATGAGAAATGAATTGTCTGGATTCACTACTAGCACCAGTGAATTTTTTTAGAATTACAATATTCCATGATTCCCAAGAAAATGTTTACATGCTTTGCACAATATACCTGTTTCCAAAATATACCCCCAAATGCATTAATCTTTATCTCGATATGTTTCCACATAATGCACGTCAGCTCTCACATAGCTGAGAATCCTACATTTAAATAATACTGCAGTGGAAATTCGACCTGAATCATGTCCCGCTTTTGATAGTGACTATTGCCATACACTGTTGGACAAATTATTGTTTTATTTTTCTTTTAAGAAATGATTGATTTCTAAATCTTTGCAGTGCTCTCATTTCTTTAGGAGGTAAATAACACTGTAATGTAAGGCCTTTCCAGAGGTCAATTGCTATTCTCCAAAAAGTGACTTTAAGTTATTTAAACCTCCAGGGATCCTGAAATAGACTATAGTATAAAATATTTCAGAGGTGCAATTTCCCATCAATAACATGTTACTGTAATATAAAATCAGACCAAAAAATGTAAAGAGCTTAGTGCTATGCTGAGTTTGTAAAGTATTTCAGTCATATTGCTGAATACATGCCATTCCAAAAAAAGATTCCTTGATCTAGTTTTCTACAGTTTTCATATGGTTTGATTCTAGCTTCTGTTTTTGAGATGAGGTTTCAGTATAAAGAACGATTTGTATGTATAAAATGCTTTGCAAATCTCAACTTCCTACTGCACTTGAATTATGTTTAATTTTAAGTCATTTCTTTTTAAAAGTGTCATTAAGTAAATTCTACTTAGTTAACTAAAAATGTTCTTCATTTGGAACAATTTTTTGGCTTTTTCCTTGATTAGCCCTTAAAGTTTATTTGTGGTGTGTCTTCAGTAGTCTACATTGTTCTCTTGGTGTTGATGTGCATAAAGTGAGAAACTTATATTTCCAAGGACTTACAGTCCTGAAAAGTTAGTGTAGCTCTTCTTACCAATTTGGTCCAACAGAACCAATAAACATCAAGTAAATTGTACTATGTATCCAAGTAGGAATAAAAATTTCATCCAGTGGACTTTCCGTCTTGAACACTTAGAAAGTAGTCATGGACTGCTTTATCCAGGTGCCCCCAACAAACAAATGAATGCGTTCTGAATGATCGATCCTCAGCTGATGGCAGTTTGGGTTTTACAACCTTTCTGGAGCTGTGTTGTTGGGGGCGGGCTTATGGGGGTTATTAGCCAGCTTCCCCTTGCCAGTATCTGGCACACCTTCCTGCTGCTGTTTGCAGTGCTGTGGTGGAGGTGATGTCCACCCATCTGCTCACGCCATCATTTTCCCTGCCAGGATGGAGTCTCTCCTCGAGTCTGTAAGCCTAGTAAATCCATTCCTCCACAAGCCACTTTTTTGGGGTTCTTTCTGTGCAGCAACTAGAATGCTGACTACAAAAAAAGTCAATATCTTTACCTCATCCACTGATTCTCAACCATACCTTCATGACTCACATACCCATGGTCAGAGGGGCAGGGAATGATGTTGCAAGTACTTTTCAATGTCAATGAATAACATATACCAGCAGTAAAAATACTGAAGGGGGTATATGTAAGAGCAGGAGGATGGGAAGGAGTGCTATCAAACCCTTCCTTCTGAAAATGACATGCCTGTTACACTCATGGACTCATTTCAGCTGTGCTTTCCTGCACAAGACTGACCCTGTCAATACTGTACCATCGTTGGGGTAAGGACACATGAGATTCCAAACCTCCCAGCGTAGCTAATGGCAATCGATGGTGGCTGGGAGAAGGGAGTCAGGTTCATCAGTGGTGAAAGTAAGATGGGGATTAAGCACATTGTGAATGGGAGGAGAGGGGGGAAAGAGTGGGTACTTAAAATGAATATGATCAAAATGCAGGGCTGGAGAGATAGCTCAGCAGTTAAAGGCACTTGCTTGCAGAGCTTGACACCCTGGGTTCAATTCCCCAATACCCACACATAGAGCCAGATAGATGCAAAGTGGTGCATGTTTATGGAATTTTTGTAGTTCAGGAGGCCATGCAGTATCCATTCTCTCTCTCCTCTTTCATTCTGCTTGTCTATTTCTTAAATAAATAAAAATATTGAAGAAATATCAAACTGCATTATAAACATATATGAAAATAATAAAAATAAAAATAAATAAAAAAAACTAGTGAAATTGTTTGTCAAACTCTTGTTCTTGGGGACAGAAAGGTGGCTCAGAAGTTAAGATGCTTGCTTTCAAACCTAACAACCCAGGTTTGATCCCCAAGTATCCACATAAAGCCAGCTGTGCAAAGTGGTGCATGTATCTGGAGGTCATTTTCAGTGGCTGGAGGGCCTTGTTGCACCCACTTTCTCTGTATCACTTCTCTATAACTCTGCTTAAAAATAAATAAATAATACTGTTTTAAAATATCTTATTCTTCTCTTTATGGATATGATGTCTGAGTGTGTGTATGTGTGTGCATGTTGGGATATGTGTGTTGCTGTGCTTATGTCATGGTGCAGGTGTAAGTCAAAGACTTTCTGATGTCAGTTATCACCTTCTACTTTGTTTATGGCAGGGGTTCTTATTCCCATTATTCCTTGCTGAATTTGCCAGACTAGCTATTCTAGCAATTTCTGGAAAGTTCTGCTATCTTTGCCTCCCATCTTACCTTTAGCATGCTGAGATGTCAGGATTCAACATGGTTTGTAGCTTTTACATGGGATATGGGGTTTGAAACTTGGGTACTCTGGCTTGAAGGCAAGTGCTGAGCTATCTCCCTAGCTCCTCATTCTTTCTCTTCTATTTCTATTTTAGGACTCAGTATTTACCATATAAATTTCTATGAAATTTCTGGATTCAAAACTTAATTCTGCCAACTGCAATTAGGTGTGATAACTAAGAAAACTAAATTGTAAAACCACCAAACACAGTGTAAATAAAAGCTGCTGTTAGTTGTCATGACTTTAAACCTTTTTCCATGAAATGCTAAATAATCATGACACAGCAGTGCACAGTTTGCTTCTTCGCTGGGTACTCAGGATGCTTCCACACAGCTTGACCTCTTTGTATCTTTCTTCTTTCTTCCCCTGGTGGTGACTTTAGAGTCTCTTGTGTAAGTGTTGAATGGACTACAAAGCTTATGTCTGGACTTGAGTAATCGTACTTGAGGAAGCCCAACAACTCTGCGATGGGAGAAATACTGATGGTTTGAAGGTGGCCATGGACTACAGTCAAAAGAACAGAAGAGAGGCCCTGCATGATTAGATTAAGTGTGCACCAAAATCTCTGGAGGTGTGGAGGCTTTTTGCTACTTTTCATTTTTGCCAGGACTTGCAGTGTGGAGATGATGGGTGAGTCACCAGCCATGGAAGTAGTTCAGTGGATATGGATGGTAATATCAGGTTTGTGGAAGTACAGGAACTAAACTCATATGGAAGAGCATATGAGAACATTTCATAAAAGTCAGATATTTTCTCATATATTCTACTATTACTGTATAATTCACTCCTGTAATTCCAATACTAAATTGTACACACATGTGTGCATGCACACACACATAAGGTTGTTCATATCTCTTAATGTCTCCTCTCCTTTTTCCTTCATATTATCTTTTGTCATTTAAAAATGTTAGTACTATCTAGAGAGAAGGGACCATGCCAAGACAGGGAATATCTTAACATCACTAATGAAGATGCAGATGATACCTGGTATGGTGTCTACCTTTTGAGCATACATGTTTGACATTAGGATTTTGCTTAAACTTCTAAATAAGCTTTAACCAAGGATAAAGATGATTTGGTTTTTCTTTTCTGTGAGGCATAATACAAGTTTATGTTTCACTTGCATTAAAGTTCTCATGACTCAGCCTCAGCATATGTGTTGGTTTCTGATTTTCCAAGGTAACTCTTCAACTTTTCCTAATCAAAAATATTACAATATGCTCTAACATACGAGGTGGCAAGGCCCTTTTGCATCTCTAGCTTGATATGACTATGCATGCTGAAAGATCTTCTCCCTCCTAGACTTCCTAGCATCCATTTCTACACAGAATCACTGTATAACATTTTGTGTAATTATTGTACACCTATTAAAATTTGTTGTCCAGCTGTTGAAATTCTATTTGTGTTACTCTATTCCAGTTGTAGAGCACATGCAGTTGTATAAGTTCAAATGTCTAGAAGGTGCTTTCTCTTTAATGGGCTGTGCTAGCATTTACCAAGCTGCAAGGGCCTGTGTTGCAGTCAGCCACATGCAGCTGGGATGAATCTTCAAACCAGGCACAATTTGGGGGAGGAAAGTATTTATTGAAACTACAGATTGAGGGGAAGTTCCGTAACAGCAAAAGAGACTGGCCCTCTTTCACAGGTCCAAGCAGAGAGAAAAACCTATCACCTACACCACACACACACACACACACACACACACAATAGAAAACAGGCAGGAGGGCCAAGGAGAGAATTTCTTCCCCTTTATATAGCCTTAGTGTGGGGTTTTACAACCCTGCCCCAGACTTAATGGCTTCCCAAGTCTCTGGAATTTCCTTCCTGCACTGCCCACACAGGAAAGGACTTGTAGCTTCTTTGAGCCTCTTTACATCCTGCCCCCTACTGAGAGACTGCCTTCCTGTAAACATCCTCAGAGACCCACCCAAGATAATTAAAAAGATCCATGTTGACCACAAAACCTAACCATCACAGCCTATAAAAGAGTAGACAGTCAAAGAGGGAGGAAAAGAGGGGGAATGGCCTGATAGAACCTCGAGGAATCAGGTTCCTAAAAGAGTTAGTACTGAGTGAGCACATATTCATTGTTTTCATAAACATGGAAGCAAATTCTTGAAGGCTATGTGGAGTTACCCTCCTCAGGAGTAGCTTAGACACAAGATTCTTAATAAGAAGGCAGACAGCTTCCTTAACCTTCATACCAAGTAATTCTTATCATTTTCTCTTTTTAGTACTTATTTGTTTCTTTTGACATCTAGGATTCCCGGTGGCTACTTAATTTAATATTTATTTATACATATTAAATAACAAATATATCTCTCCATTAGATCATTAACTCCATGTCTGAAGAATTATTTTAAGTATCATGTCTTTCATGTAATATTAAGATAAAAGTATAAAATTATCTAAAAAGACTTTTACTAAACGAATGAGTGGTAAATGAAACCATATTACTATACTCATTATTGACATACAGTAATAAATTTATTTTAATTGTAAATATAGGAATAAAAAATATGACTATTTACTAACTAATGCTCAAGAACTAGCACATTTTTTGCCAAAATATAACTCAACATTTCTCATTTACTGAAAGGATTAATTTAAAAGTCTCCAATAATTTACTATAATGTGGAACTTGTTTTATTAGGCTGGAAGAGTTGTCAAGAAATACTGCAGCATCTGAACTTACAAAGTGGAGTCCACTTGCTTTTCATCTTGCCCGCTGGAAAGACATAAATAGGATGAAAATCCAGTGAAAATTACTGAATTGAATAAATAGCAGCAGTCCAATGATAAATAATTTTGAAGGCTATTCTTCATATACCTGATATCAGTCTTTGTACTATGCCATAAATACAAATTATATATATATATGTGTGTGTGTGTGTGTATATTTATATGTGTGTATAATAGTATAAATATATACTCATATATACACTTACATATAAAGACTATATATTTATATGTAAGGAATATGAATATTTCCTTAAAATAATGAGGAACTCAAGCATTTCTAATAAATGCTGAATATGAAAATTCCAAATGCAAAATATCCAAACCAGGAAAGTATAGAAGTAAAATATGTTCAGCCTTCTAGAGACTGAAATGGCAACACCTAAATCCACATTCTTCCACAGTTCCTCCCAAAAAAGTATAGAAACAGGAGTCAAAAGAATATTACACAACAGGGCTGGAGAGATGGCTCAGCAGCTAAAGCACTAGTCTGCAAAGCTAAAGACTCCAGTTCGATTTCCCAATACCTATGTAAAGCCAGATGCACACATTGGCACATGCATCTGGAGCCTGTTGAAAAGTCTGGAGGCCCTGGCATACCTGTACTCCTATCTCTCTGTTGTAGTCAGCTTTCTAGTTGCTGCGCAGAAAGAACCCAAACAAAAGTGGCTTGTGGAGGAATGGGTTTATTTGTCTTACGGACTCGAGAGGAGACTCCATCCTGGCAGGGAAAACGATGGCATGAGCAGAGGGTGGACATCACCTCTGCCACAGCACTGCAAACAGCGGCAGGAAGGTGTGCCAAACACTGGCAAGGGGAAGCTGGCTTATAACCCCATAAGCCCGTCCCCAACAACACAGCTTCATTGAGGTTGTAAAACCCAAACTGCCATCAGCTGAGGATAAATCTATCAGAACACATTCAATTGTTTGTGGGGGGACACCTGGATTTCCCAATACCCAATACACATTGGCACATGCATCTGGAGCCTGTTGAAAAGTCTAGAGGCCCTGGCATACCTGTACTCCTATCTCTCTCTGTCTCACTGTCTCTCTATCTCTGTTTGCTTGCAAGCAAATAAATAAAAATATTTTAAAACAATGACTTCATTAAAACACAGAAGGGATGGGGAGATTTCTCAGCAGTTAAAATAGTTTGGGTGCAGCAAGGTTTCAGTACTCACATAAAGCTAGAAGCAAAATGTGGTCCACGTAATGAGTTTGCAGAAGTAAGACACACTGGTGAATCCATACAAACACAAACATATACGTATGCACAGATGCAAATAATATAACATTTTTAATTTAACTTATTTATTTACTTTTGTATGCATGTGGGGGGGGTGCGTGCACTTGTGCTGTCACACATGCATGTGCTCACCACAACATGAGTGTAGAGGTCAGTCAGGCCTCCCAATGTCCAACGTGGATTGGGATCACAGATACGCAGGCCACTTTGTATCTGGCTTAAATGGGTAGAGGACTAGAACCTGGGCAAACAACCTTTGCAAGCAAGTGTCCATTGTTCCATCTACTTAGTCCTAAAAAATATGTTTAAAACTCCACAGAAAACACCAGTTTCAAGTTGTCGATAGATTAATGAGAAATAAAAGAGCGTGATAAATCTATCTAATTACCACAAGAAATCACACTCTAGCAAGACCCTAAGCCACAAACAAGTGTGTGGATAAGGTGTGTGTATATCTGTTAGAAACTTTAAGCTTCCCAAAAGTCTCTTCCAAGGGAAAAAAAAATCACTATATCAGTGAAAATTCTGAAAAGGTGAAAATACAGAGAAATATATTTGCAATTTCCACCTACAAAAGGCTTACCAATAGTACCTGTGTAAAATAATTGAATATAAATTTTAAATAAGTTATTTTAAAATTAAAGAATTAGTTGAAATTTAAAAAAGGCACATGCACTTTTATAACGGTAGGGGAGACCAATTCTGAAACTACTAGAAGAAACTTGGGGATTTTTAGATGAGAAAGAGACAGGCGTCTTGTTTAGATCAAGGAATTCAATATCAAGGTGTGAAGATAGACAAGAATGAGTCAACTGAGTGATGCTATGATGCTCTACTGAGATTAGAATATCTGTCCGAATTTGGAGTTCTTAATGTATAGACACACTGATACTCAAAGCTGCTCTCTGATCTTCACACACATGGAGTGAAAGTAAGCACCAGTGCTCACATATTTGTGTGTGCATACATACACACACACATCACACACTACATATACCCCCAAAAGAAAAACTAAAGTGATGACAAGAGAATATATAACATACAGCCATCTCAAAGATTCAATATGGGCATAAAAATGATTAATCACATATGCTGTATTCTAGCAAAAATTGAATATATTGAACACCATGCTTAGTCAAACTCAAAATTAAAGATATGCTATAAGATAATTAACCTGATTGCCAGTAACATAAATTTTTGTGACATAAATAGAAACCTAAGATACTGGCTTCCTTATGTGTCATGTCTTAGAATAGGAAAATCTATTAGGCTAAAAGTCAAAGCTCTGGAAAGCTTAGCAAACATTCCAAGAGTCCTAGCCAGTATTCACAAAAAATGCTACATCTTGTAGAGAGGTGGATAGAAACTGGCTATTACAAGGGGCTAAAGATAACCCAATATGTCTTTGGCTTCTTTATCTGTAACATTTAATCTCTTCAATATCATGATGGCCCAACCTGTCAAGATCAAGGAATACACGAGCTCTCGAACATAGAAGTGGCTTACCTTGAGAGCATTTTTTCTCAGTTCACACATAGATAAAAATAATGCTAATATTTCAACTGTTATATCATCTATCCCTAAGCTCTTACTCCATTTAAACTTACCTGGAAGCATATAAATTTAAACCACATTTCTAATGTTTCCCTTTTTTACTGCCACTTTAACGACCATATTTCACAATAATTACACAATGATGCTTTACTTTTCAAATTGGCTACACTAATGGGACACACTAAAGCTAACCTGAAATTTTCCATAGCTAATGTGGAACCAGGGAATAATATCCCATTGTCAGAGAAATTAAAATGCGCTTACCATTTCATAGACAAAGCTTGTGAAATGAGGACCACAAGAACAGGCAAGAGGAAAGGGGTAGAGGCGAGATGCCCCCATCCAAGGAGAGAAGGAAATGTCATCACAAATTCAGCTTCTCCCAGCCAACAGCAGCAGCATTTACTGGGCTGTGGAAGCACACTTACAGTACTTGTAGTTGAGGATGATTATGGTTAATGACTCTGGTAATGTGCACTTTCGAACCAGCAGGACAATGCAATTTGTATCAAACCTATTCAGGATCTCTTTAGGCATTTTGCCTGGTTTCATCTAGGCCTAGCACTGCCTGCAGAGGGACTCTCTGGAAGCTTCGCAGCTGGCTCAAATTAAAGATTTCATCCCCACCCCCGCTACCTAACCTTCCAGTATATATAAAAATAAATAAAACTGTTCAAGGTTTCCTATCAGTTGGATGGCTCAGGGCCTGCCATTGTTCAACCTGACAAAACTGAGCTATTTAGTCTTAGAAGCATAAGTTTTTAATGTGTAGAAAAGGAGAGCACATCTGCCTGTGGGTTCTCTGCTGAGGTGCCAGCCAACACAGCTATGCTTGCTGGTAAAAGGAAGCTGTTTTGCATTTCACTACACTGTGAAGCACAACATTCTATTTGGATTCGCACAAGATAAAAATAAACAGTTAATGCAAACACGTGTCCAGTCTCCATTTTTTTCCAAAGGGAAGAAATTCTTTCTAAACAAAATTGTGGAATTGATTCAGGAACAGATTGTCACTAGAAGCCATATAAATTGTCAACATGGGGTTTAAATAAAAACCACAAATTTAAGAGTCACAAGCATGCATTGTTTTAGGGAATGGTGAAAGGAGGTTTTAGTATTATACAATTGTATTGTCTCTTTGCAAATATAAGTATGCTTAGAGTGCAGGACTGAATGGGAAGGTAAAATATATAAGGGGTTAAGGCTCAAGACAATGGCAATTCTGGGAAAAAAATACATTATAATCACAAGTTTTGATGGTATTTCCCCTGTGTGAGCCAATGCCAATGACTCCATCCCAATCCTTTCAGAAGCATCATTTCAGTCAAAACTTGGCTTCACAAATAACATGGTGAGCTGTAAGGAGAGGTTCAAGTAGCAAGTAAGGGTTCCATTGTTAGGTGACTGACGCAGACAATGCTTAGTATGTGGAAGTGATGTTTGGTTAGCAAATAGAAGAAATGTCAGGGAAATCTGATAAATCAGCTAAGATGTTCATGCATAAGCCTTTTAATTTATTCATGCTTATAGAACAAAGTAATTTGCTTGCAATGTTTACCCATATGGCATGGAATTCCAAGTTTACAACTATGGACCTCACTCCACCATTTATCCAATGTCATTCCACTCCTGGTGCAACAACAAAATCCTTGGAAAAAAGAAACAGGGATTTTTGATTGCACATGTGTGATGGGCGATCCTGATTGTCAGATTTATTGGATGAAAAAGTCCCGGGAAGACTGAGAAACCACACACCTCTATGTGTCCATGCACACAGAAATTAAGCAAGGGAGACCTGGCTGGAATTCGGGTGACCGTCCAATAGGGAAAAAAAAAACCAAGATGGAATAACAGGGCAAAACAGGAAGTCTCCTAGCACAGGCATTCGCTCTGCTTCCTGGATGCCATGATGTGAAGTGCTCCACCCCATGCTCCTGACTGAACCTCTGAAACCAAAATCCAAAATAAATACTCCCATCTCTTAAAGTTGTTTTACATAGGTATGTAGTAAACTAAAATACTGCTTATCACTTAAAACTGATTCTACCAAGTTTGATCGAAAAACACCATATGGTTTTGAAACTCTTAGACCTGGCTTGAGGAAAAGAGTTGGACACATGTGGAGAAACTGGCTACAAATAATTTAGAATATTCTAACTGGAGTTTAATTTCTATTTCTGGTAGAAGTTCAGAAGAACAGAATGTTGACAGAAATGAGGAAATCGAAGGCCAAACTCATGAAGCCTCAGGGGGAAGTAAGAACTTTACCAAGAATTGTTTTAGATGCCATGGATATTGCATTCTAGCATAGAATTTGTCTACTTTCCCCCCCCCCATGTCTAGGGTATTACAGGAGACTAATTTTACAGGTAATGAAATGATTAATCTAGCAGAAGAAATTTTATGGCTGCTCAAGATGCATGCATTTACATTGATACTGTTATCTTCTTTTAAATACATCTATAATGAGACATTTAAAAACAACACTTTTTTGAAAAATGTACAAGTAGAATCGTAAGGTATGGTTGCTGAAGAGATTAGCCCTCTTAAAATGAAACCCATACTTTGAACTAGAACAGATATCATGAAGGTTTCTCAAGAATTGGCCATGCCTCAAGGATTTAATGGCATAACCTCATTTGACATTGCATTGAGAAGTATGATAAGAAGTCTGGTAATCTGTTTTCACAGTTCCACTACGAAAACACAGTCCCCATTTCAGTCTTCCAGCTTTCAGAGGCTGCAGAAGCTATAGACAAGGGATCTGGCTACTGTTCAAGCTAACAGGAGACCTTTGCATTATCCATTTGATCCTGGTTTTGCAGACATTCAGAAAGTAAGAGGAAGCAAATCATGGATGCTTACATCCAGATTTCAAAGAAGGCCTAAGAAATATGTGGCATATGCAAAGACATCAAGAAACCTTAGCAAGATAAAGATGCCAGGAACATGGGACTGTCCAGGAACACCCAAAGAAATGAGTGGAGCAAGTCCATTTTCTTTCTCTGCTGTTTCTTACCCACCATGATGAGGGATTCTCTGCTCCATCAGTCTCTCTTCATCATGATGGGCTAAAACCTCTGAAGCTATGAGCAAAGAAAAATTTTCCTACCTTGTTATTATTTCCTACATAGTTGTTATTCTAAGATATTTTTATTACAATTATGAAAAACTAATACAAAATGGATCAAATCAAATTGACTATATTTGACTTCATGTAATCAGGAAATACTTTCTTGTGTGAAAACCAATAAAGTTGTTTGGTAAAATGATTCATCAGCCAGGATTTAGCAGTTCCAGCAATCAAGGCAAAAAAATCTCTTTTAAAGCAACATAAAATGTTACGTCCTTTTTTCAGTTTTTCTCCTATCATATTCTTAAGACAATAAGCTTTACATATATAATGTGTGTATATATATATTTATTTACATATTTATCATCAATAATTAGATACAGTATATGAGTAAGTCTTATGATGGTGCCCCCATTTCCCTTTGGGGCCCTCCTCATTGGCCTTGCTGGAGCAAACCATGATTTTTTTTTAAAGAAGAGAGTGAACATGAAATTTAAAATAAATATGAAGGACAGTGGATTTCATCTTTTTTATCACTGTGACAAAAGCCTTTTGGCTCTGATTTGGTGGTTCTTTTTCATTAACATTTGGCCCCGTTTTTATTGACTGCGGATCAAGCATCTCTGAGAAAAACTGCTTACCTCATCATGAGTCAGTGAGCAGAGAATGGGGTAAACATCAGTGTGTCAAAATTTTCTGCAAGAACACAGCCTTCAATGATCAAAAAAAAAAAAATCTTCGTTACTAGGCTCTTTGAAAGACTCCATCACCTCCAGAGTGCTGCCCTGGGGACCAAGCCTTTAACACATGGCCCTTTAGTAGCATTTAAGATCCAAATTACAGCAGGAAGTTCCTGCAACACAATGTAAAATAAAACATATATTTAAAAATTATCTGTGACATTTTCATACATGTGTACATTTTCATTCGCATCCCCATTATGTTTCTATTTCTCTTTCCTTCCCACAAAAACCCTTCTTCTTCCCATTAGAATCCATCCAACAACCACGCCTATTTATTAATTCTTGACCCACTGATTTAAATAAGGGCCACTTGATAAATCATGAGTGGGAAGTAATTTACTGGAGAATGGACAATCATCCAGTTGCCACACCAGTACAGTATATGACTCATCATCTCCCTTCAGCTATTCATGCTGGGAAGTGTGGGATGTCTTGAACCCCTCCCTCTTTTATGATGAAATATTGACAGGCTTAGTAATGTAAAGGAAAACACGTCTTGCGTGAGTTCATGAGTGTAGTAGACTTGTTTCCAGGAGACAACTTTCCACAGCCCCACTTCCCATCCTCCTGCTCTGAACTCATTCTGCCCTTTCCTCTGTGAGGGTCAATCAGCCTTGAAGGATTGTGGTTCAACTTTAGGGCTTAAGTCTCTAGTCAAACACTTTTGGCCAGGTTTACGGCAGTAGGCATGACTTCCCTCCAGTGAAGCAAACCTTAAATCCAATTAGAGAGCAGTTGGTTACCTCCATAATTTTCACGCCACTTTTATAACAGAGAATAAATGATCTTGCCTTGGAAGTTGGTTCGGACGTACAAAGGGTCTGCAGCTGGGTCTGGCTATGATGACTCTTCTTCCCCAGCAGCTTGCATGGCACCTTCTAAAATGAAGAAAGCACACCAGCAGAGAAGTTTCAAGCTCAGTTTCAACTAGGTTCCTTTATGTCCCATAACCAAAATTGCTATTTTGAATATAGCAGTAATAAAAATTGCTAAGCAAGTATCTCTGGAGTCTGAATTCCTTGTGTATATGCCCAAGAGTGGTATAGCTGTATCACATGGTAGATCTATTTTTACCTTTTTGAGAAACCTCCACTCTGATTTCCATAATGTTGCACCAGCTAGCATTCCCACCATCATGAATAAGGGTCCTGTTCCCTGCCAGCACGTGATGTTGCTGACTTGTTTTCTTTGTGTTATACTTGCCAGTTCAATTCCTAAAGCTGTGTGATGGAACCTCACAGAGGTTTTAATGTGCACGTCTCTTATTGTTAAGGATTCTGAACATTTCAAAATATATTTTTAGCCATTTGCATTTCTTCTTTAAAGAACTCTGATTAGTTCTATAGATTAAATTTTTAGTGGGGGGGGTCAGTTTTTATAATCATGTTTGGTGGACCAATGAGTTTGTTGGGGTTATAAAGCAGAGTGAGGGATTGCCTACAGTTGCAATAAATGAGTCACATGCAGCCACACCATGAGAAGTCTCATCCCTTCCAAGATGACAATCTCCCCATAGCTACTTCAACTCAAAGACAGCCGCATCACCAGAAAGCCCACTTCATCATAGGTAACCACTCATGGAAGCTGCATCCCTGCCACACACTTCAATTGGAAAGTCTTCCAGCACACAGCACCACTTGCAGGCGGCTCCATGGAGAGTCTCGCTCCACCAAACAGTGGTTTCCTTTTATATAACCTTATGGTAGGGTCTTGCACCCCTTTCCAAGACTTATTGACTTCCTGAGGCTCAAGAACTTTTTTCCTGCCCTTTCTCTTCCCCTGGGGAAGGGATGCTTCAATTTGTAGCCAACCATAACCTTGGAGAGTGGTTGTGTGACCTTTAAATTTCAGGTGTCTCAGACATGACTTTCTGAATCCCCAGAGTCTCCTTTCTCTCTTCAGTTGAGAGGAATCTGCTACACAAAAGTAGCTGAGATTATAGATCAAGTTGACAGATTTCCAAGTTTCTATGGAAATCCTCGGTACCTCAAAGTCTGTTTTAATCAATTTAATTTGGGCTCTATATACCAATGTAGACCTGCTTTTTTCCTAGAGGAAGCAGAATGGAGCACTGTGTTCTTCTCCTAGTTCCCTCTGACTCCTACTCTGCTCACTCCTCCACTCCAACAGTTCTTAAACATATTTTTATATTCCATTTCTTAACATCTCCCTCTCCCTGTCTATTTAAATGAGAATCTTATATATTGATAAGTTTTTATTCTAAATGCTGTCAAAATTTTCTAGTGTTAGCAACCCTTTCAAATATTGACCAGCCTAGAAAAATGTCCTGCACTGTATCATTTAAATTTCCTCTCTGCTCAAAATCAGTAAGAATGCATCCCAACTTAATGCTTTACTGAGTGAGAGCCCAAGCCATAACCACCTTTCAATTAAAAATTAATTTTGGTTATCATGAGATTTTAGATGTCATGAGCACTTTCTACAGAATATTAGGTTTTTTTTTTCAAAAAATCTTGGTTTATCATTAGAAATAACAGACACTCACATTTTGAAAATCTTCAGGATCCAAAGTAACTGTAATAGGTAGGAAGAGAAGTAGCCTCCCTCGGTTGTTTCATTATTTATGGCACCCTAGGTGCTAGAAATATATGAATTGAAATGTTAGCTACATTAATAACATTATAAGAGTGTATTGTCATGATGGATGGGTCTGAAGGGACTAGGACACATCTATCATGCTCGTAAGTAGACACTGACTCAACATAAAATGTCAGACTAGCTAACTGGAACTTCTGTTTCCCAAGCATTTGGAACTTGCACAATTTCCTTCAATGTTTACAAAGTGCCTTGTTTTGTGTGAGGTTGTGACACACAATGTCAGTAAATCAAACACCAGATACATTTGGAAACTTCCTACCTGCTACCAGGAAAACAATAAGTAAACTACCAGTAAGTATTTTTTTTCTCACAAATGTTTTAAATGTAAAGTAAGGAAATGAATGAATGAAAGCAAGAGAAAGAAGGAAGGAAAGAAATAGCTGGTTTTAAACACTCAGTAATTTATGGAGCATATTCTTGCTTCTACCACAGATAAAAGTTTATTGAAGTATCTTAAATGTTGAATAAAACTAAACGGAAAAAATTATTTCTCTCAGAACATTGTTCATTTTCCCTAATGCCAGATAGTACCCTTCACTGCTGACACTTGAATAGAGTATTATACAAAGTCAGTTTAATTGATGACTTGCTTGGGGGATTGAAAGCTTTCTCCTACATGGTCCTTTTAAAAAATTATTTAAAAAGTGAATTTTAATAGTTCTGATACTCTCTTATTACTGAAAATGTATGTGTGATTATTAATCCCCAATGTTGAATTAGTCACACTGTAACTTACTGACAATTATTATTTATGCTAATAACCTGTGAGAGATGGTGCAGGTTCTGGAAGCTACTCACCACTCTTGTTCTCCAGGCTTGCTTTGGTGTCTTGTTTTCTTATCCCTGTTAACTGCTGCACAAATTGCAAGTGATTTAATAAATAAATAAAAGACAGAGACCAAGATAAGGACTTGTATATATTTTTTCCTTTTCATCTACAAAGACCATTAAAATGATCCTTCTAAAGGAAGATGGTTAGGGGTCAAATTTAGTTTCTCCATGTTATGTATTATATTACATGTATATATGCCTTTTCAGTTATACATTCAATTAGTGAATTTTTAAATATATAGCTTTTGACAATAGATTTTTACCACATTTGCTAATTCAGACTAAGTCATACATTTATAATACAATGGCAGTAATGGGAGTTAGATTTTCAATAAAGCATATTCACCATTGGAATGTTAGAAGATAGTGAGTTGTCCGAAGTAGAAAAGACATTTTAAGTTCTGATGTCAAAATGCTTTAGAGGAAACCATTGTCATATTTTTAAGTTGTTTTAGAAATAGTTTAAGATTTAAAAAAAAAACAGAGAGCAAGAACATACTTGAGAGTCAGGCTAGGGGCAGAGGAGAGTCCAAATCAGCATGGCAAGCAGTGCTTTCAAAACTCCAGGAAGAAAAGCCATTGGAGCTTGAGTCCGAAATCATTCCTGTAAGCTGCAAAATGACCTCTTTCTGGGTGAACTGACTTTTCTTGGATTGAATGGGGCCTACCTAACTGATGGATAGTAATCTGTTTTATTCAAAGTCTATTAATTTAAATGTTCATCTCACTTAAAAAACACCATCACAGACAAATCTAGACTGCTCTCTGAACAGTGAGTGCTATTCATGTTGACACACAGAAGTGAACACAGGTATGTTAACATTCCTTACTCACCATGACATTGAAAGATTTCATGAATCTCTTCACAGTGGACATAGTTAGCAAGCCTAGTGTGGGGCTCTGCTGAAAGGCACATAGGACACAGGGTTAAAGGAAAGTTGAGACTGTCCTAAAACCCCAATTATCTCATACTGAGACCCACAGGAGTTCCGCTGACTCCTTCCCTCCCTAAACTCCAGCCACCTGTTGGACCCCAGTAAATCCTGATAAGTCCAGGCACTTCAAGGCCTGAGTTTATTAAAGTTCACATAATTCAGCTATTAGGTGATAACAAGGCCCAGGTAACAAGAGTCCTTCTGGCTTATCTATGCAGCTGTCCCCTAACAATCCTTTCATGAGACATCCATAGAACACCCTGCCCCTGCCAACCCCCTTGCTGCTTATGCCCCTGCCTCTCCTTTCTTTCTAAATAAAAGCACCCTCCTCAATGTAATAAATGAGCTCTTCACTGCAAGTGTCTCCAGGGTGGCTATGCCCGTTGGCTCACTGCTGTCCCAAGACTCTGTCCACCCAGCTGCTTGGATGAACCAGGGTGTTAGTGTACAATGACCCCCCAAGTAATCTATGGACCACAGCCTAGGGCAATGAATTCCTTCTCAACATTCTCAAAACTTTTTTTTTTTGTTGTTTTTTGAGGTAGGGTTTCGCTTTAGCCCAGGCTGACCTGGAATTCACTCTGTAGTCTCAGGGTGTCCTTGAACTCACGACGATCCTCCTACCTCTGCCTCCCGAGTGCTGAGATTAAAGGCGTGCGCCACCACGCCTGGCTCAAAACTTTTTCTAACACCCTTCTCAAAATTATCAACTCTTGCAGTAGTAACATAAAAGTACTGATCCATTTTCTTGATATCATTTCTTACATGAGAAGAAACAGTGCCATTATCTATTCAAAATTTTTGAGTGTTTGGAACAAGTTAGACACTTCTTCCTGGAGCCATACCATATTCCTCTGCTCCAAGCTTCTTGAAGGTTAAATATTGTGTACATCTGTGTGTATGTTGGTTTTCTTTAGATACAATGTATTTGTTTCACATCTAATATCACCAAGTATGAGACAGACATCTTCAGAGCTCAAAGAATGAATAGCAGTAATTATATATGTGAAGATCTAAACATTAAAAAATAATTATTAGGATTCCAAGCAGGTACAATAGGTAAAACTGTCAGTAAAAACTCAGGAGACCAGGATTTAAGGATCAACGTTGTTACATGTTATAAGCATCCAAAGGTTGGAGCCTCTGTAAAATAAGAAGGATGTTAGTATTTTTGCTTTTCTTACAGTAGGATACCTCCATGCCTGAAAGGAGACACTGCCAGGAAGGACTGGTTAGGAGCCTGTTAACTCTTAGCATCTTTGTTCTGTACTACATCTAATGATGACATACTACTTTTAGGATACATTTTGGAAAAGACCACCTCTTATGTTTTTGGAGAGCACTATATTTTGCCAACTGAGCCTCAAAAAACACTTTATAAAGTCTGGGTAGAATATTCCCCATAGAGAAAATAAGCCTGCCTACAAGTCTCACATATGGAAAGAGTTGATCTTTTATTAATCATGTTACATTTTTCAGATAACTGTTTCAAATGTTCTTACACAGACACTAATGCCTCACAGAAAAAAAAGTAATGTAATAGTTTCATAGGTACATTCCTGGGCAAGTGGCCAGAGGGACACCACTTGTAACCCCAACAAGACACTGTGTGATGATGTGTGATATCACCCAAACCATTCATCCTCCCTTTCTTTGTACTTTGTTCATTTGCTTGTCACTGCCTGACATTTATTATGTTTTCTCCTTTCCTCCTCTATCTATATTTAGCTTAAAGCTCTCTTGAGCTAGTCATCCAGACCCTGGTAAAAATAAAAATTTCCTATACTCATGAGGTGAACTCCACCCATGGCTATGATCTCATAATTTTGACATGTAATTTCATTATCCAGCAAACAAGATGCTGTTTATTGAAACCACCTGCCAGTTGTTGCCAACACTTAGATCCTTCTTTGTGAAACTTTAACTCTTGGGAGCAGGATTTGATGACAGCACCATGGCTCTTCCAAACTCCTTCATCTTATGACCCTGGGAGGTATTATTCATTTCAGATGGCTCAGGAGTACTGCCTTGTGGAAAAGAAACCACATGGATGTGTCCTTTGGAAACATGGCCCAGGCTCTGAATGGCAGTCATTCACTTAGTCCTTTCAGGAATAGTCCACAAGCAACAAGCCATCTGCCTCATTTTTTCCTCAAAGGTTCTGGCTCTTCTGAATGGCTACATTCCTTGGTTTTCTTGGTGAATGGAATTTATGAAAAATTTCACCCTGGTTCCTTGAGGCCTCGTCTTGTAGAGCATAAATCAGCCTTTGCTTTGCCAGTGTCTTTCAAACAGTTTCCTGCTTCATCCTTGAATTTCCATTTATGGGTCAATGCAACCTTACACATGGTGTGCTGTAAACAATAGTAAATTAAAACTCGAACAGAAATGACCTAAATTTAATTCTAATACACAAAATTGTTTTTGCAGTAATGAGTGTACATTAACTTGTCTTTAGGATTTTATTTCTCCTGGAAAGCTAGAGTAATGGATAGGTAATTATAGAGCAATGGAGTACAAGTTGACTTTTAAGGAAGAACTAATCTTTTCTCTTTCATGAAAATATGATGATATGATATGACATTTGGGAAAATGTTCACAGATTCATAGTGATTACACACTATTTTTGGGGGTTACTCTGTCTTTTTAAAAGACAGCATTTCACTATGATGTTAATCTGAATTGCCTGCTAACCATAAACACTCTGGAAGTTGTAATAATGTTATCCATTCAAAACTATTCAAGAGCTAATGTGTGGTAATATTTAAAGATTATTGTTCTACAGCAATAACATAAAATGACTTGCTGAGATATTGACAAGCCTGCACTGCTGACAACCATAATTGTATAGAAATGTTTTATATGAGACACAGACATGAGTATTTGATGAATACATGTCATTAAATCCAAATTTATCACTGCTTTTCTGTGGAGAGATTTCATGTAAATTAAATATTCCCCTTGAATGGACTTTTCATTGTAAGTATATTTCACTTCAAAGAAGTCTTCTACATTTAGTAGGCTCATGGTTGTTTTCCTTGGTAAAGAAATTTAAGATTTTCTCATTATAAGAGCACATTAATTCACTAATTATTAAATGGAGAATTTAAAATAGTAGCAGACTTCTTTGGGAGATTTTGCTTTAAACACCACACCATTGTTTTCTGTGAAGAAGTGTTCAGTAGCAATGCAATGACATAATTTATTTGTTTGTGTCACATACATTTTGAACATGTAATAAAACCCTTGGACCATGATAAGTGCAAGAGAAACAATTGGGAGAGGAAATGATTACTGCCTTTCAGGGATTCACTGCTCCACATGGAGACAGACATGTCAGAGTGCAATGGCAGAATTTGCACATACGATAACCCTTTACATATGAGGGATATAATTACAGATGCCCAGCAGATGTCAGAAACTATGGCTAGTACCAAAACTCAAACAAACTTTATTTGTTCATATGTATGCATACCTACAATAAAATTCAGTACTTAAATGATGCAAAAAAGAAGAAAAATAAGAAATAATTTTGATACAAAGCAACTATCATCAAAATTGCATAGTAAAAGTTATACCGTTATGTAAATAAGATATATATATGCATAATAGCGTATATAAAAGTTATATATATAATAGCATAGTAAAAGTTTAGGCCATTCTCCTAATAGATCCCCTTTCAAAAATTTTCATTAGCATCTGTTAATTAGACAAAATATACAATTATGGGTTTTAATTATAGCACTTTTCTACATGTATATAAAGTATTTTATCATATTTAATACTAATTATCTTCTCTCATTTCTCATTTCACTTCTATTGCTGCTGTTTCTTTTCACATCTAGTCCCTTATCTATATTTATTTATTTTTATACACGTATTTTGATGGCCCAGTAGATTTCATTATGGTTGTTTAAAGGATCATGGGTAAGAGATTATTAGCAAGGGCTCTTTAAGAGTGACTTTATCACTGAGAAAAAATATCTTTATCTTTCTAGGTGACTTTTGTTTGCCTATAGATACTCAGGGAGTGGTGGAGCTTCATAAGACCCTCTCTCATAGCTACTGTTTGCTACTTAAAAGTCCCCAGGGAAGTGTATATCTTCATGGATTCTCCCGCTCATGGAGGGTGGTGATAGGCCCAATCTTGCACCAGGCTTGTGCTGCTGAAGAATTCTTATTGAATTATACTCACTCCTGGGGAAAGACAACTTGATTTATCTTGTTGCAGATTTCTTCCTCAATTCTTTTTTTTTTAATTGTCCATAATGAGTTACATTGTTTAGTGGGCCAACAATGAGTTATTATCCCCAATTCCTCATTGCCCACACTCCCCATCCCTGATCAGCTGGATATCTTCCTCCAGGGGCTGTCTGTATCCATCTGGATCAGTCTTTATGGTAGGGGACCATAGATAGCCTAGAATTCAGCTGGGTTCTCCTGACCCAAGTGTGTTGTTACTGAGGGGTGCCATGCCTCTGATAATCTCCCCCACCACGGCTCTCATAATCTTTCCGCCCCCTCTTCAGCTCAGTTCCCTGAGTTGTGGTGGGTGAGTATTAAGGCTGCTTTAATGTTGTGAGCTTAGGGGTCTTTGTGTCGAAAATCATTGGTTTCTGCCTCACTGGCTTATCCTGTGTTGATTGAATGGCTGTGGCTGTGGGTCCCTTGTTCATCCCGTCATTCTCTGCAGGGTTCCATATGGATCCTCCACGATACGACTGTGGTGTCTCATCTCTTGCCAGGATCTCAGCTTTCTGCCTGTGGTCAGTTGGTAGGGTTATATGGGCCACAGTTCTCTCGCTGCATCCTGACAAATACAAACACAATCTCCATCGGAGAGTGAGATCAGTATAGGTTAACAAATATACACCATTCTGGATTACCTAGATTATATTTTTAGTAGCCTCTCCGCCAGTCGCTCACATAGTGCATCTTTTCTTGGGAGCCCAAGAGTACAGGATCCGGTGAATATCGCCCTGAATCCCCAGTTCTTATCAAGGGTTCCCCCACACTGAATGGAATATTTGGCCAAACTTAATAGCTGTTGATTGTCTCCCCCAGGCCCAGGCTCCTCCATTGCACAAGTGCTCCTTTCTTGGTTCACTGTTCTCTCCCAGTAGAAGGTGTGGTCAGCCTACTCATGGCCACAGAATGTGTTTCATGCCTGTGGTCTGTTTACTCCAGTTGTCGTTGATCAGCTTCCCCTGGCAGCTTGTGTAATGCCTTCCAGCCCTGCTATAATTTTGTTTGTAGTCTCCAATTCTTTGGTGAGATCCAATTTCCAGTCTATTTTTGTTTTTGCTAGGGATCCTGAAAATCATTTTTAAGTTTTCTTAAATCCTCATCAAATTTAATCAATTGATCCTCTAGCTCCTCCCGTAGTTGGTTCACCTTCAATTCACTTAATGTGTTTCTGAATTCATTCATATTTCTCTCCATTAAATTCAGTCTGGAGTCTATGCTTGAGTTGGTGAGCTTCATTTCATTCATGTCTTTTTTCATAGTTTCCATATCAGCCATTAACTGCTTCATGTTTGTATTGTAATTGTGGTCAGGAGTCATTTTATTCTCATTAGGATTGTATATTTGTTGTCTCCACTTCCTTGTCACTTTCCTGTTCCATAATGGTACTAGAGGCCCTGAGTTTGGGAAATCCGTCTTTAATTTCTGTGGGTTTTTTTCATTGGTTTCTGCCCATGTCCAGGTAGGGGAGTGGGACTCAGACACCCTGGGGAGTGCTATTCAGCCCACTTTACTTCAGTGGAATGATCACCAGGTTTGATCTTAAAGAGAAGTCTTTCCTGTTAGGGTGTTCTGTCCCCAGATACGCTTAGATCTTTTCCCGTCTGGGTCCCTCTGTATGTGACTGTTTAGTCTTAGAGCCACCTTATGGGCCCCTGGCCCCTATTGGTATGCTGCAGTAGAAACAGCCCCAGCCCCCCAAACTATAGATCCCAGTATCTTCCCACCTGGCAGTGGCATATGAACCCTGGTACTCACTGAGACCGCTTTTGCCCTCCTGGCAGGTACCCGCCGAGGTTCCCAGCATCTGCCTGAGGTCTGGCCCCGGAACCAAGTTAGGTCAGTTTACCCAAGGATAGTGTCTGCCTGTGTATGTGGGGGGATCATTGATTAAAGTGCACCAGAGGATCAGGTTAGGTGCTCAGCCAGTGGTGCAGGCTCAGAGGAGACAATAGCAAGAGCTTGGGGATGGGTTGGCTCTCCATTCCTCTGCAGAGCAGAGAGCCACTGGGGAACCCTGTCTGTGCTGGTATAGGAGCCTGGGAGAGGGTAGGCTTGGTTTCAGGTCCGAATGGGGTCCAGGGTTTTATTTATTTGAGAGAGAGAGAGAGAGAGAGAGAGAGAGAGAGAGAGAGAGAGAGAGAGAGAGAGAGAATATATGGATGGGTACTCCAGTGTCTCTAGCTACTGCAAAGGAACTCCAGATGCGATTGCCACTTTGTGCATCTGGATTATGTGGGTACTGGGGAACTGAACCAGGGTCCTCTGGCATTGGAGGCAAGCGCCTTATCTGATTATCCATCTCTCAAGCCCTGAAACTTTTTAAGAATACAGAAGTGTTAAATAATGTAGACTGAGGATGTAGTGACTGGTGAGTTCCTAAGTACCTTTCTACTCCAGGATATTACCGTTGAAGAATTTCCTATGGAGACTCTTAGTGTCTTATATTTAAGCATTTATTGGTTACAGTGATATCCAGTTTACAAAACTTACTGCAACACAAAGAGTAATTAAAAAGTCATTCTAAATAAAAAACTGTCAGTGATCAGGACAAAGAGTAATTATAAAGTCATTCTAAATAAAAAATGACAGTGATCAGGTAGCAATAATTTAGAAAGCTATGTAACTTTTAATAACCTGTGAAGATATTCAGATAAATTTGTTGAAGGCACTTCAACAGTCTGCAGGCTGAAAATATTATTGTTTCAGAAATAAACAATTTTGAACTTTAAATTGCACAACATTCTGAGTAGCATGCTGAAAATGAATTGAATGTCAAAAACAACAATAAAGTAAATAAAGAGAAGAAAAATCTTGGATATTGAAAGTCATTATTTGAACAATATATTCAATAGAGCAGATAGAAGAAATTTGAGGCAATTAGTCATTCAATACAACTATAATAAAGAAGGGATACACACAAGAAGAGATGAATTCAGGATGTCTAGGTTATGACTAACAAAATTTCATGGAATGAGGATGGAGGAAAGAGAGGTGAAATGATCAACAATATGAAAAAATCACTTTAAAGGGAGAAACAAATATAATTAAAGCATTTGTAACACATGATATCATAAAGTATTGATATATACTTATAAAATGCAAAGAAAATAAAAATCCAAGATCCTTAAATCACCTATAAATACCACATAATCAGATTACCTTTAACTGTTACTCACAAGATCGAAGAATTGCTTTTAACTTTCAATTTGGACATACTTTCTGGTCACATTAGGAATTAATAAAATATTTTAAGATCTGAAAGTCTTTCAGGAGCATCCTTCAGAAAAAGCGTTAATAAGAAGTTAACTCAGGATATATTAACACAAACTGAATGAGTAAGACAATAAAGAAAATGGAAATATATGTCCACTAACATGTGATATGTAATATAGACTATACTAACTGCAATATTTGTTTAATGTGAGTGGATTTGGGAGAATATAGGTATGTATATGGAGGATAGATGCACATATGTTTGCAAATGTGTGTGCCCTGGTTATGAGTGCCAAGGCTATAGGACAAAGCCAGGTACACCCTCTCCATTGCTGATTGTTATGTTTCCTTGCGATCAAGTCTGTCACTGATTCTGGAGTTTGCCATTTTATCGGTCTCTGATCCATTTGTGCTACAGTTACGGTTGACCATGCCCAGCTGTTTACATGGTGCTGAGGAATTGAACTCAAATAGTGCCAGGCCCCCTCAGGACTCCAGGCATGCCTGAGAAGCACTTTTACACACTGAGCCATCTGTCCAGTACCTAGATTACATGTTTTTTTTTTTTTACAGCCTAGTAACCATTACAGGGGAACAACAATGGGGAAAAAATAAAGTATAATTGTTACACTGCTTCTCCTTTTTCTAAACTCGATTTGCATTCACACTATAATTGTAAAATGAAGCAATAGATAATTCACTGAGGTCTTAATTTGGTCTTAAAAGATGGAAATGAATAAAGGTGATCTCAAAGGATGAAGACAGCATTGTCTTCATCTAAAAAAATGGGTGTCAAGACATCACTATTAAAGCTGATAGGACATAGATACTTGAATTTTCAGTACAGTAGAGAGAGAAGCTGAGAATTATTGTTAAATTAATTGAGAACAATGGATATATAGGCAGTAAGCTAGCAACCTCATTTTTGAATGTGATATTAGTAGGTAATTTTTAAATTTGATACATCAAAAGGATTCAACTGTCCTTTTTTTCTCAAAAATTTTGTGGGTAATCATCAGATGAATTAAATGTAGAAATGTTTTGAATGGTTTCTTTTGGACAAGAGTTCAACATGAAGTATATCACAGTACTCTAGGTGTTGATTTTATTGCACAGTTTTGAAGTATTTGATTTTAAAAAATGGTCCTATCCTAAAAATGAATTGCAATATGATAACAGAAAATATTGATATCTCTGCTGGGTTTATGTGAGTACATTCAGTGATTTTCAGTTCTAATTATTCTTCCTCCATAACCATTTTAATAAACCATTTAAAATGCAAGGTCATGGATTTGGGATTTTAGCTTGATAGAGGCCAATGCACTTCCCAAATGCATTAGTTTTAGGTATATATTTACACATTGTTCAATGAAAGTTAATGAGGCTTATGTTAATTTACCCCTCTTATGAGAATATCTGTTTATTCTTTCATTGATTGACTATTTTGGTCATTTATCATTTCTTAACACTTATGAGGCTTTACTTTCACTTAAAGTTTAGCAATAATTTTCTTTTATTTCCTTTTCCACAGGGAAAAAAGGAAGATAATATAATTTTTAACGTTTTTATTTTATTAAAATTATATATATATATATATATATATGCTCAGTAACATATTAGATAAAGCCACTGACACCAGGAATACATTCCCTTTTATGCATTAGTTATTCTCCCCCCCATGACTGTTAAATTCTTTCTGCCCCCTCTTCCGCAATTTTCCCTGAGTCATAGTGGGTGAGTTTAAATTTTGCATAATTATTAGGTTTTTAAGAGGCTCTGGATTTGTATTTTGGACAATTTTGGGCACCCTTGGTGCATCTCTCCATTGTCCTTCCATAGGTTATCTGCCTTGCTCATCTTCCCTCTTCCTTAGGGGTTGTGTTAGGGCTCTACATGGATCATCTCCTGCTTGGGTATCTCCCATCAAATCAGGTCCCTTTGGTGGAGTTCAGTTGTCCCCGGTTCTCGTTGCTTTCTGAAAAATACAGAATCTCCAGTGGAGAGTGAGATTATTATTGGTCAATTGAGACAAATATTGCTAGGTTGGTGAGCATTTGGAGGGAGTAGCCTTTCTGAGGACCTATGGTTAGTGAGGACTTCCCCACAAAGATGGGGTTCTTGGTCCCCTTTCAAGGTTGCCTTGGGTCCCTGTACAACTCAGGGATTCCCTGCCTCTCAGCAGATCTCAAAGCCAATTAGCCAGCTGTTGATGACCCACCTAGGTTGGGTGCCACTATTACACAAATGGGCACTTCTTGACTTGGTGTCTGTGCAATATAGCAGTGTGTTCTGCATTCTTAGACCATTAGTAGGTGTAACTTGAAGATACCTCCTGCTCTCTCCAGATATCTTGGTCTGGATCATCTGGCAGCTCCTGCAAAACCTTCTGGCATTACCCAGGCTGCCATTTTGGGAGCTGATTTCTGTTTCTGGATTCAGCAAGGTCTCTCAGTGTTGTTTGATGTCAGTCTGTGGAATCTTCAGCAATAGGGTCTTATCTTTTGCCTGAGGTGGGTATTCAAGGGCTGTGACAAAAGTTTGTCTTATTTTAGGGACCATGTAGGTCACTCTGATCAACAGCTCATTGTGGGCGGTAACTACTTACTGGATTGGGGAGCCTAAGGTCAACTGCCTTTGTATCAATATCGTACTGGTGTGTGCAACCACAACCGGGTAATATAATTTTTTGATTGAAGTTAAGGAAAGATTATAATCTTAGTGTGATTGATATCCTCAACCACCATTTTGACCGTTTGGTCCATGCTTTAACCAAATACTTTTGAGATAATGCTCCATTATTTTATTGATCATGGACACTAATGTATTGGCAATGAATAATTGGACAACTACCAGAGGAGACTTTTATATAGACAAGATCTCTCAAGCTAGCACAGAATGGATAGAAAACAAAGCTCTCAACTTGAAGAGAATCAGAGAAATGATTCCAAGCCAAATCTGCATGAGGTTCAGGGATATGGCTTTGGTTTGTCCCTAAGAAACATGCTTTAAAGTAGGAATGGTTTCATGGAAATATAGATACAGAATATAAGAAATTCATAAATTAAGGCATTCTTCAAATACTTACATGGAAACAGTAGGTAGACAAGTATCAGCAAAGTTGGATCATCTCTCTAAATTTCAGATGTTGACATACATAGCTTCTGACTTGGGAAAAGTCAATGTATAGAAATTGGCATTTTAGAATTATAGAATCAGAAGGTGAATAGCTTTCTCTTGGTTAACTGCAGTTGTCCTTGGGCCTGTAGGGAGAAAATCTAGGTCATTAAACTTTGCTATGGGTCAGAAACATCAGAAATGTCTTATCATGGTTTGATCCAGGGGTCCCCCACAAACAAATGAATGTGTTCTGGGTAATTGATCCTCAGCTGATGGCAATTTTGATTTTACAACCTCGATGGAGCTGTGTTGTTGGGAGCGGGCTTTGGGGGTTATAAGCCAGCTTCCCCTTGCCAGAGTTTGGCACACCTTCCTGCCGCTGTTTCCAGTGCTGTGGCAGAGGTGATGTCCACCTCTCTGCTCATGCCATCATTTTCCCTATGGAGTTTCCCCTCGAGTCCGTAAGCCAAATAAACCTATTCCTCCACAAGCCGCTTTTGCTTGGGTTCTTTGGGTGTAGCAACTAGAAAACTGAGTGCAACAGTTTTGGTACCAGAATGTGGGGTCATCTGTTGCTGCTGGAACACTGATTCTATGGCTTTGGACCTTTTGGAAGTGATCTGCAGGAGGAATATGGAAGGATTTGAAACCTTGTCCTAAGAGATGCTTTACAGTGCTGTGAGTAGAGCTTCATGGAAGAACTATGGACTGTGAAGTTTGGCTTATGCGGGTGAGAAAGAACTTGTTCAGGACTGCCTGAAGCAGTTTGTGTGAGACACTTGCTGAGTTCTGCCTGCTTGTGTCCTGGGAACCTGTACAGGGTTGTTTTACATAAAGATAGGCTGGTGTGAGCAGATATAGATGGCAAAGAAGCTGGTCAGGCCAGCTGGTCTGCATTGGAACAACTGGAAGAATGCAGATTCTTTGAAGTAAGGGGCCTGAATGCTCTGTTCCCCCCTGGATTAACATGTTGGTAGCCCACCTGGTTCTGTGAAGTATAACAAATGCAAGAAGAGAGGGTCATTTAATTTGCAACACAGTTATGTTTTTGAAAAATGGCCATTGGCAATGTGAAGCAGGTGTTCTAGATTGCCTGCATGGGAGTCCGATGGGGCCATGAGGATGAACTGTGGGTTGCAATGGAGACCCAATAAGATGCCAGGACTATAGTGGCTGCCAAGGTGAGCTTCCAGCACCAAATGAAGTTTTCCCAGACTGTGAGTAGCTGAGCTGAGGGATCAAATCGGATCTCCAAGGGGCGGAATTGGATCTCCAGGAGACTTGTTACTGGTTAGAATTATTGAAGTTGGAGTTAGAGATTGATGGTGCCCTGGTTGTTTTAAATCTTGTATTGGTTTAATCTGTTTCTGCTGTGCCTCATGTTTTGCAATGTGAATGTTCTGTGCCATTTTTGGTTTGTTTTTGGTATTATGGCTCAGTTGAAAGCTGTGGAGACTTATGAGTTGAGCTGAACACATTGTATTTACATCATGTATGACTATTAGTTTGTGGGGGCCAGGGGCGGACTGCCATGGTTTGATCCAGCTGTCCCCCACAAACAAATGAATGTGTTCTGGGTAATTGATCCTCAGCTGATGACAGTTTGGATTTTACAAACTCAATGGAGCTATGTTGTTGGGGGCCTGGGCTTTGTGGGGTTATAAGCCAGCTTCTCCTTGCCAGTGTTTAGCACACCTTCCTGCCACTATTTCCAGTGCTGTGGATGGGGTGATGTCCACACCTCTGCTCATGCCATCGTTTTCCCTGCCAGGATGGAGTCTCCCTTTGAGTCCAAAAGCCAAATAAACCTATTCCTCTACAAGCTGCTATTGCGCAGGTTCTTTCTGCGCAGCAACTAGAAAGCTGACCACAACAGGTCTGGCCCTATCTTAGCTCTCCCTGTTTGGGCATTCTTCCACTCCCTTCCTAGAGAATGGAGATTCCTAGGAAGATTGCCCTGTTCCAGAAATCTTGACTCCAGGCACCTGATGTTAATCAAGACTAAAGGGCTAAATCATCTACCAATCCATAAGGATTATAAAAATTCCACCCCATGTCTCCAGGTGTCTCAAACCCCCTCTTCCTTCCTGATCAAGAACTCTGTCTTTCTTATGTTCAGGGTTCCCAAAACCCAATCTTGCTTACATCAGCAAGAGCTATCTTCCTTCGAATAAGCCTCACTTCTATTAAAGTTCTTCCTTAAAGCTCTAAGGTACAATAAAATCTTTCTGAAATTTATCTTCAGGTCTGTATATTACATTCTTGTAATTTATAAGACAAGTATCCAGAAACACTCTAAAATTATTAGTGCATTGGTGCACATTGGCAGAGGAAGCCCAAAATCCCTGTATTACTCATGGTCTAAGTTCCAAAAAGTTTCACCTAATAGGCGAAACAGAAATGGCCATGAATGGCTTTTAAGGAGAAAAAAGGCCAAAATTGTTTGCTTTGAAACTGCAATATTCCAACTTTCTCTAATGACTAAATTCTAATCAGTTAATCTGTTTTATAGAAATTATAACTGGGAACATAGTGGTGATAGGTTCATTCCTAAAGAATTAACTTTTAAACTTTGTCAACATTTATAATATTTGCATCCTTTTAGATGGTAAGAATTACAAAGACTTTCAGGAAACATTTATAAGTGAGGAGTTAGAGAATGACAGATATGAGATGCGCAGAGACTTACTTAGGAGTCTTGTTAAACTGAAAGTTCAAGCTCTATAGAAAGCTGGTTTCCTACAGGACTTGGAAGGGCCTGGTATCCCAAATAATTACTTTCCATATTTTCCTTTAAACTATCATTAATTATTCCATATAATTCTATGTATTTTAAATTTAGGTCACTTGTTTTTAATTTTTTTTTTCAGCTGGTAAAACCCTGCAGAAGGAATCTAATTTGAAATAGGGATTATTTTTAGATTTGAGTGCACAAAAATAAAGATGCTTTAAGATCACTGGAAAATATGGGATCTTTCATGGCAAAATGTTTTATTTCTATGTAATTATAAAAATCTGTATTTTATTCTTCAAGAGATGATAGCTTGAGATTGGAGTGTAGCCAATGTGTGAAACATCCTGCTGAAATGAGTTAGGGGTAATTCAAAAATTATACACTGGCAACTCTCACCTCTGCACCTGGAGAACAAGTTTAAAAGATCTTGGAAGGTATACCACAAATCATCTGGGTGAGCAAAATTCATTTGAAATAAATCAGCAAAGGCTTTGCAAATGTAAATCACTCCCCCTCTGCCTTGAAAGGAGACTTTCTGGTACTTAGCAAAGAGTAAATACAGGAGGGTTGCCAGATGGACTCAATTTAGATTTTCAATGCCTCTTAAAAGAGGTATTTTTATCTGGAGTTTCATCTGACAGTGGGAATGTGTGCCTACATTTAGAGAACACACACGAAGCATTTTTCGCCATCTGGTATACCTACAGTCCAGCATCACCAGAGACTATGGAGGTACTTAGCTACAGCGTCTGGACAAATCTGTTTCTTTTGTAGGTCAATTCCCAAGAACCTATAAATTCTTGGCAGTAGATGGAGGAGAGAGAAAGTTCTGTCAGTAATTAAAAACTGGATAGTTGACAAAAAGCAGGATTGTGGGTTTTGAATTTACCTTCCTCTTGCTCAGACAAAACTGCTCATCAGAAGCAGCTGGTAGAAGAGGTTTGCTGTTCATTTCAGCTTACTGTCTTGAGGGGAAGCCTCATTGTGGCAGGGAAAAAATGGTAGAGTAGAAGCTGGACAATACATCTAGCACCAGCAGCCTACAAAAAGCTGCAAGAGTGATGAGAGCTGGCTTCAATAGCCCAAGACCTGCCCCCAGTGATGCCTTTCCAAGAAGGCTCCCCCTCCTAAATTTCTACCAGCAAAGAACAATCATTCAAATTCCACCCCACCAGATGAGTTGCTTAGAGCCCAAGGGAAAATCCAACCCAAGTCATTTGCTCTTCTTGGCAGCCATTTGGGAGTTCTGGCATCTCCAAAATCCAGGAGTCTCCATTGCAAAATGCTATTGTCTGTCATGGCCTCAGTTCAGGGACTGTGCCGTCCTCCACACTGTCTGTGTGCCAGCTACAAAAAAAAAATGTTGCAAATCCCATGACTCTCTCTCATATATGTCATGAATTCAAAACCTTTACTGGGTGGGTGAGGCTGCCAAACTTCTTAGTTCAGAAGGAATAAAGCTAACTTTAAGAAGCAGGAAATTCCCACAGCTTTCTTACTTTAGATCCACGCTTTCAAAAGAGTCAGCACTCCTCCTACTGTCTCAGTGAAGTACAGCTGGCCCAATCCACAATGGTGGGAATTTCTCAAACAATTGCAGATGATTCAAGCTGGAGTCTCCAGCCCAATAGTTTCACTTATTTCTGTGCCAATGAATGCCTGGTATATCTTTCCACTTTATGTTATGCCAAACACATCAGTCCATTTCTTTTAATTTTTTCATAACCATTTAAAGCAATGCCACATATAAAATCCAAATGCTGAGTCAAATGATGTGAATACGGAATAGGAACTAAATGTTAAGATCACGTATGATAGAGGAACCACATGAGAAGGTGACTCAAACTAATCTCCCAAGGAAAACCAACAGGAAAGAACAGTGAAATTAATAAGTAGAAATAGACATGTATGCAAATAAAATCAGATCTTCAAGATTTTTCAATATGCCAATAGTTAAAATAATAGGATTGACACATTTCAGAAAGACCAATTGAAAATTGAAGAATGTTTGAATGAGATTTAGATTTAAATCGATTCAGAATTGAAACAGGTCAAGGTTGGGAGGTCATTTCCTTTCTTAGCGCTCTGCAACGTGGTTGGAAGAAATCCTCAATGCTTGAGATAGTTGCTATTCCTGGTGTTGATCTCAACCTGGGGTGGCCTGCCTATAAGACATACAGGGTGACTATAGATTTGGGACAACAATGGGAGATCTTCAGTTGCTTTTTGGGATCTGATCAGGACTTTAAAAATTGGTTGGAAGATTCTGTAGTTACACTCACCTTTGTGATTTCAGCCTTGAAAGGATGAATTGGATTAGGTATCACAGGTTTCTAGACAGGCACTCCTTAAGTGATTGTTATATGCAGTGGTAAGCACAATAATGAAGTATTCAAGATCTAACAGAGATGAAGGCTTTATCTGGGTTTCAGTTACCTTAAGGGCCCAATTTGGAGTGAAGACATTTTGGTAAAAACAGTTCCTAACTTTCTGTTACACTGAAATACCTATAGTGTGAAAATGATTGGAAAATGGCTTGAGACCAGGACTTCTTGGTAAACCTGGGACTATAGAACCCTGTCTCCTAAAATGGGGGGGGGGGAAACTAAAGTAAACAATAGTATGAGTCTCATACAGCCTGACAAAAATGCTTGTTTTTTCCTCTGCACGCTATGTGCCATTGCAAGTCCCAGCATGCATGTGCAACTGGTAGCTGATAAAATGTTATTTGTGTGAATTGAGTAAAGTATTACATGCTATGAGGAGAAAAACAGTGTTTTCCCTAAAACTTGAACATTCTTTGTGGTGTTAAGTATTGGATAGATTTATTCTTCCCTTTGCGTGTGTGTGTGCGCGCGTGTGTTTGTGTATGAACCTGTTCAAGATGGTATATGTGGAAGCCAGAGAAAACTTTGCATGTCCTCAATCGTTTTCTGAGACGGGGTCTCCCTCTATCCTGGAACTCACTCAGGAGGGTTGACTGGCTGACCTGTGAGCACCAGGGAATGACCTGTCTCTTTCATGAGTGATGGGATTGCTTGTGCATGCTGCAATGCCTGCAGATTTACATGACTCTGGGGATTGAACTCAGGTCCTCACGCTGGCAAGGCAAGCGCTTGTCTGTCTGAGTTATCACCTAAGCCCCCAAGGGACTTCTCTTTTATAGGAATTGAATTTGACTCAATTGAAACTAGTTACTTGATAGAATATCATGAAGCAATTGTTTCTGTGACTTTATCATTAAGAAGAAGCATTTGGAAAAATATGTCAAAAGTGTGTTTGAATAAGAAAAAGAACCCTCTGTGCTGTAAGTATTCAACTTGCGCATGGATAACTTTATCTCATCCTGATGTGAGAATGGTGAGCAATGATAAGAATCAAGAGTGAGGGTCAGGTATCTATTTTTCAACTCTATGATTGTAGGTGACTAAGAAAAGAGGGACTTTTGTTTATATTTGTTTGGTGGTACTGGCCTTGCTTCGTGCTAAGCAAGAAATCTACCAGTAAGCTACATCTTCAGGCTTGAGTCTGCTCACAAGCCGAAGATGAAGGACTATTAAGCAGTAATATGTTCTCCTGAGAGTGTAATAATGCATTTTACATACCAGTCCTTTCTCTTAGGCAGTAGAATCAAATAATAGAGCTGATTCAAAGGAACTCCTGAAAATATTGTAAAATCAAGAATTAAAACCACCAGAATGTAAAGTATAGGGCATCAGGAAATCAATGAAAACAGATCATGTGATGGTCATGGGTCAGGACTAATCAGATTACATTGTGGGGATTCTGGAATGAGCATGAACATCAGTTACAAGTTACCTCTTCACTGGCCAGATTTATAAGTTGAAAATATTAACATCTTACATCTATATTATTCTATAATCTAGAATAATTAGTAGTTAATAAATTATAAATGAATTGATTTAATTAATAAATTATAAATAAATTAATATTAATAATAAATGCTTTTTTCCAATTTTGCTTTCTTTTGGACTTAATTTATTGAGTAACTGTGGTACATACAGCAAGATAGATTGATTCTATAGAAAGGGAAATATTGATTTTAAAGGCATGATGGACAATCTCAAGTACACTAACTAATATCATTTATGAAGGTGAATATGTCTATTCTCAACTTCACACCTTAGCCATTGGTTCTCTTACTCTGTTTAATACCCATAATTTTATGAGGTTTTATTAAAACATTTAGCAATTAGACTTATCTGGAATGCAAAGCTTTTGTTGCTTTAAATATCTAAATAACTTCCCAAGAAGCATGATAATACTCATTCAAAATTTGTTTTTATTGATTATAGTATTTATCTAACACAGTTTTCCCAACCAAATGACATCATATATATATATACATATACATGCATATATATATATATATATATATATATATATATATATATATATATATATTTCCAAGGAGAGAGAGAAAGAGAGAGAGAATGGGCACATCAGGGCTTCTAGCTGCTGGAAACTCCAGATGCATTTGCCACTTTGTGCATCTGGCTTATGTAGGTACTGAGGAATCGAACTCTGGCAGTTAGGCTTTGCAGGCAAACACCTTTACTGCTGAGCCATCACTCCAGTCCACATATATATGTATATATATATATATACATATATATATAATTACTGACGCATCTGGAATGCCATAAAGAGAATATTGGGGAAGAAGTGTGATGCTGGGATTCAGTTGAGTCATTGTCGAAGTGGCTATTCCTTGATGTGATAATTTTTCTCATAAAGCTTATAGACATAGCCAAACATGATTGCATGTTAGGAATCTAAGTGCCTAAACTTGAAAGGATCAAATGATCTTCTGTAGGAAAGTATGATTCACATGATGCTACCCTGAATTGGCTGACAGACTCCAAGGAAAGATTTCTGTGGATTACTGTAAAATCTGGTAAGTGTTGAGAAATTGCATTCTTAACTGAATTTCCGTAGACCTATTGAATAACCAGCTTTCCAAAACAATGGGATGCAGGCTGACTAACATGAAATTATTAAAGTATGAGAAACTAAAATGACTAAAGAGAAAGCTATTCAACCTTTTAATTAGGAAATCAATATTATTTCTTAATAGGAAGAAGTCTTCTAGAATTCTCAAGTAGTATTAGAAATATCACCTAGGTCTGGGAAGATGGCTCAAAGGTTAAATCAGCTTGCTTGCAAAACATTCCAGCCTGACTTTATTCCACAGTTCACACATAAGCCAGATGCACAAAGTGGTACACACAGCTAGAGTTTTTTCTACGTCAAGAGTCACACCCATGCTCTCTAAGTTTAAAAATAGATTTTAAAAAATTAAATGAAACAATCTCAACTGGTTAACATCCATAAGTGGATAATTTAGCCAAAATTGGACATTTGGACAATGAGATAGTTGAAAAGTCAAAGACTAAAAGTGCCTCAGCATTCTAACCAGCTGTTGCTGAGGAAGGCTTTTTACAGGAACTTGGAAGATCTATTTGATGGGCCATCACACATTGACTGAAGCAGGATTATTTTATGCTGCTTGCCTCAGCATCTATTTATGAAGGGAAGAAAGGGGGCTTTGGCTCCTCTTCATGTGTGTTGTAGTCAGCTTTCTCATTGCTACAAAAAAGAACACAACAAAAAGCAGCTTGTGGAGGAATGGGTTGAGTTTGGCTTCCTTGCTCAAAGGGAAGCTCCTTGATGGCATAAGCAGAGGAGTGGACATCACTTCCATCACAGCACTGCAAAGAGTGCAGGATGTTGTGCCAAACACTGGCAAGGGGAAGCTGACTATATACCCCATAAGCCTGCCCCAACAACACATTTCCAAAAAGGTTCTTATACCAAAACTGCCATCAGCTGGGGATCTAGCATTCAGACCATATTTTTTTGTGGGAGACACCTGTAACAAACCATATCAATCCTCCCGTGGCCTCGCATAAAATAATAATCATACATCATGTAAAATAATGCATTCAGCTGAAACTTCAAAAATCCCCACAAGTTTTTCATCCATACCAATGATATTCAAACATCGCTATAAACAAAGATCTTTAACTGAGCCATAATACCAAATAAACCCATAATGACACATAACATTCACACTGCAACAGATAGCATTGGGCATGGCAAAAACAGATTGAACCAATTTAAGATTTAAAACAAGCAGAGCAACATCAAACTCTATCTCCAATTATGATAATTCTAACCAGTAACAAGTCTTCTGGAGTTCCAATTCTGCCCCTCCAGCTCAGCTACTATAGTACATCTGAGTTAGTTTCCTACTCACAGTGTAGGAAACAAACAGCGACTAGCTGTGCCAAACCCTGGCAAAGATCCATCCTCCATATGTATCCTCCATAAGCCCACCCTCTACAACACACCTCTCACTAGGTTCTAATACCCAAACTGCCATAAGCTGTGGATCAAGCATTTATAACACATTTGTTTGTGGTAGACACCTGGAACAAACCTAACAATGTGCTAGCCTGTTCACTGCTTCCACTGCCTGTGGGAGGTCAAAGAAGGAAGATGACCACTAGCCCCAACTTGAAATTTTAGCCATCTGTGTCTCCCAAATGTTGATTCTCATAAAAGAAAACATGATTTCTAAGTTAGGTGTCATCGTAGATGACACAACAATATCGTCTCTGACTCGTCTTTGCCAATGATAGTGTAGACTAAATTCATAAAAAAAAAAGATTTGGATAACTAGGATAACATTGTAGGGTGAGCCTGATATCATGCCTTACAGAAACAGATGTGCAAATCATATTAAAAGAAGAAACTGTAATATATAGGTCACCGTATTGTGCAGTGAGTTCATTGATTCTCATGTATTCTGACAGATGTCAATCATAAACCCTCAAAGGCTTGGCCTTGCAGAATGTGGGGATAGGAGGATGAGGGTACGCACCAAGTGAACAGCAGCTCAATACCGAGCTCTCTGTGGTGGCCAGGGAAAAGTAAGTAATGACCTTAGCCAGCTGATTGTGTCATGCTTGATTTGACACTTGATTTCAATGTTAGTGTCAAGTGCTTTATCTTATAATGTAACTTATAAGTTAGTAATTATTATAATTTACATGGTGACAGCAATTAATCTTTTTCTTACCCACTAGTTTCTTACTCACACATTTCAAAATGAGTTTCTTAATATTATTATACTTACAGAACATTTAATAAAATAATTTGTTGACAACATGCTATACACCTGTAGTTAAGATACTTCAATAACATAAGTAAATAATGTAACGACATCTACTAAATGTGTGTTCTAGTTCATCTACAGTTTGGGATGTACATCATAAAGCAAATAGTACCTAGAGACTATAGTTATGGATCAAAAATGAATGCTTCCAATGTGGTTTATGAAATGGATAGAAGAAGGTGTTATTTTTCTTGGTAAGAAATATGATATTCTTTAATAGGTGTGCTGTAAAGGTCCAAATATATCAAACTTTTCCAACTTGAAATAAATAAACACAATTTTTTTCCATTATAGTGTGTGTATCACAGCTAATGATTGGTATTTTCAATGCAACTGGATTTGTGTTTCTGAGCTCAGCTCCAAAAGTGACACTTCCTCATGAAAGGTTATTATCTGCAAGTAGAATATATTTATTCTCAAACTTTCATTGTGTCCCATTCATGATTAAATATTTGTATTTCATCATTATCTCCCACTTTTCATCATTTTTACTGTCCCATCCAGTGATCCATCATGTCTTATATTGTTAAAGAATAATTTGTAGGAAGCTTAAAGAACATCCATTTTTCACATTGTCAGTAATAAAGAAAATATGGTTTGCTGTATCTTCTGGGTACATATCCATGTCCTGCACATCTGAGTCATTGAAAGATTTCTGAAAAGTAAAAGGGTCAGGGCAGATATTTCTAAAGCCAAGACTGATTAATATCTGAAGAAATTGCAATGTGAGGCTTAGGTTTTCTTTCTTGACAAAAAAAGAAGTGGACTGCAATCTCACAGGATGAAAAAGTTTGTGCTGAGTTGCTACCATCAAGATTAAGTCTAAGCAGGATAGTTGGTTTACTCATATGACACAGCATCCTGTTGCAGCCAGAGAGCTGATGTGCCTGGAATCAGGCGCGGAGGCTCTGAGGCAATGTATCACATTCGTGTCCACAATTTGCCTAAATATTCCATTTGGCCTTCCCTCCTAGGAAACAAAGCTTGCGTCACTCAATTATTAAACAGCCACTTTTGAATGCCTAGTTTAAGGATATTCTTATTAAAATTATCAGAAATTTGAATTTTATAGAATAAATAATAGATTGTTTCACTTTGTATTTTTCTCTAAGGACTGAAATACGTCAGAGAGTAGGATATATTAAAGATCAGTTCTTTTGCAGCATACTCAACATTGCAGACAGAGGCAAATGCTTCAGGAAAAAAGACTTCATTTCTAGATTAAAGAAGTATAATACAAAAAGGATAAATCAAAATTTTAAATGGATTTATTAATATGCAATGTTTTCTGTGAAGATATTTTTACTTTAGTTGTATATTCTGTGATTCCAATCACAAGTCAATTTAAACAGTGAATTGAGGAAAATATATAGTTGTAGCTTTAATAGGTAGACTGTAGATGAGTGCTCTGGTGTACCAAATCTTTGGTGAACAGGCATATGCATATATCTCTAATCAAGTTAAGAGAGATGCTTCAATGGAATAACCTAGTCTCTTGGATTTTTAGGATGTCTCAATGGCTTCTGTGAAATCTTTTGGAAACTTCCCTCAGAATCTTATCATCTCCTCCTGCATCTGTCTTGCCTCTTCAGATGCTGAAGCTGGGTGATACCCACCTGTCATAGTTATCCACAGGCCATGGGGATGAATCTCCAAATCAGTCACAGTTACAGGAAGAAATGATTTATTGAATTTATAGATCCAGGGGAAGCTTGCTAATGGCAAAAGAGGCTGGCTCCCTTTCACAGGTCCAAGGAGAGAGTGTAACTCATCACCCTTACCTCAAGCAAGCACATTCAAACTGCCAAACACAGCAGGAAACTCCAGGCTTGAGCTCAGACTGCCCTTCGCATATATATAGCTGGAATTCCCAATATATTCCAGAAAATCATTAATGCTGGACTCTAGGATCCAGCCAAGATCACAGCTCCTCCAGCAAGGCAGCAGGAGAAAATCTTCAATAAACTCTTGAATCTATTGAGGGACATTGTTAAAACTACCGCACCACCCCAACGTCCCCATGCTCTCATCTCTTCTTGTTCCTATGGGAGAAAATGTCTTCACAAGGCTTGTCAGGGTATTCAGTCCATGTCCATGTTCTCAACAGATTCAAGCCTACATAATCTCAATTTCCAAGTGGCACAACAAATGACCTTTTATAGATGTTTTTGTTCATATTCACCAACGACTTCTCGTAGAGGTTTTCTTCACCATCTTTATCTAAAAGAATACTTTCTCTCTTTCTCTCTTCCTTCACTAAATTACTCTGGCTCACATGGCATCGTGCCATCTTTATTACTTTGAAATTGTATCACAGATCTCCTAGTTTATTTAGTTTATTATTATTTAAAATTAGATATGGGCAACAGATAGATTGCATTTTTTTTCTTTTTTTGGAGGAGAATGGTCCTGGCACTCAGCGGGTACTCCTTAAATTGTTGATTTTATTTTGAAAATTAATGTGTAGGGTTTCTTTGATTGGCTAACCCAAAATGCAGATCTAATGCTAAGGACTGAGTGGTGAGTGCTACCAAAAGAACCAGCAAGGGTAGAAGAGTACAGAGAATAGTCTGGAAAGAGAAGGGATCAACTGAGAGGGATTTTCAGGTCAAGTCCAGACTCATAGAACCAAGAGGAGCTTGAAAGTGTGTACTCTAACTCCAAACATCTGCACCCAAAGCGAAAGAGCTAGACTTGTAAATTTCCTATCAAAATGTTCATTGATTCCTTGTAGCTCTAAGCATGAGATCATAAAACTCTCCTTCCAGGCTTTTGTTGCTATTGATCCTATTTACTATTCTTGAGTCACCTCCCTCTTTTCGATAGTGGCAATTAACTAAATAGAGATAGATGTATAGGGCATCAAGGATGGAGGGGTTTTTGTTACCAAATGAAAAATACAGTTAGTAATTTGTGTAGTGTTGTTGCTTGCAACTCATTCTAACATTCACATGAACAAAAATATCATTCTATCATTTAAACAACTCTGAAAGTTGAAAGTGAAAATATTCCAATATCTTCTTCTCTCTCCTCTCTTCCCTTCCCCCATCTTTCTCCCTTTTCCCTTTCTCTCTCTCCCTGGGCATCTATCTCCCTATCCCTTTTCTCTCTCTGTGTGTCATTTTTTTCCCATACAGATTGTTTCAGTAGTTGAAACAGTATTCAGAAAGGCACTTTGATTGCTGAAATTACTTATGTTCTTACTGCTATACCAAGCTGCCACATAAAGAGATTATTATACTTTTATTTTCTTAATCACTAGAACTCTAGAAAAAAAATCAAGCCAAGAAATTGAAGAGAAGGGGTCAAAAGAGATTGATGTAGGAACTGTTCATGGCAGAAGTCTCAATGATGAGGTTCTTTTGCATTATACTTGAGAAGAGTATAAAAGTGTCCACATAGCACTACTCTCTGTCAAGTCTGCATTGTAAGACTTTCAAGATTTCACTGATGGAAAGCAATTTAAAAAATGACATTCAAATAATGGTACAATGGTCAATGATGAGTAAAAAAGTATTTATTTGGAAAAAACAAACTAGGAAACAGTGCATGACCTACATACTAGCTGGAATGACTTTGCCTTCAGGTTATAAAAGCACTTTCTGTCTACGTGTTTGGCTACTGTGAAAATAAGACATTTCTATACAATCAAAATCAGAACTTCTTTAGAAAAAGTTCTTTAATGTCAAATTATCTTGATACTTCCCAACTGACAATATTGGTATCTCCCTGAACTCCTTTTCTATGATAAAATATTGGTAATTGCTCTCTAACTTTAATCTACTCTTTACAAATGAACAAAACATAAAAACAATAACATTAAATTTATTCAATTTAGTTGTACATTTTTACCAAAAAATACATTTTATGAAATGTAATAATATTGATTTGATTTGAGTCAGAAAGTTCAGTTGTCTTAAGACTTCCTTCAATTAAAGAATACTGTGAAGAATGCATTATTATGTATTATTTACAAAATTTTCATCTTTTGTTTTTTAAGTAAGTTGAAAGTTTGTAAGAATAAGTTAGTTATTGGTAACACTAATTCATTTTTGCTCTTCCCTGTCCCAGTTCCACTGAGTGCCTTCATCAGTGTGATTTCTGCTATGATCCATGGGACTGAGGGCTATGTGTTGTACCAGCAGCAGTCAGTCATTGGGGAGCGAGGGTGCCTCTTCTTCAAAGCTCCCTGAGCCATGGTGGGTGAGTTTTAAAGTGTATTTGGGGTTGTGCTCTTAGCCATTACTGGATTTCTGCTTTGGAACATTTTGAGCATCCTCAGGGTCTTTCTTCTTTATACTGGCTCACGGTGTCAGGATTGCTTATCGCTCCATTTTTAATGAGGTTTCACCTGGGCTCTAGTTGATGTCTTAGGGGTGATTCTTCTCCTCCCAGGGAGTCAGATATCATTTCTAGTCTCGTTGGTAGAAATAGGTTGTCCACAGTTCTCACTACCTTTTGAAACATAAAATCAGATTCTCCAACAGAGAGTGAGATCAGCATAGATCCAATGGGATAAGCATTGTCAATTTCACAAGCCTATAATATGTGTAGCCTATCTTCAGGCCCATGGTAAAAGGAAGCTTCCCCTTAGAGTCTAGATTCTTGGTCTCCATGGTAGTTTGGCTTGGCTCCCATTTCCATCTATGTATTCCTTGCCACTGTGTAGATCTCTTAGCCAATCAGAAAGCACTTGATTAGCCACCTGGGTTGAGTGTCAGTATGGCAAAGGTGTATACATCTTGTCATGCTGTTTCCTGTCCTACAGCAGTGTCCCCCGCTTTCTTACAACATTCTAGGCCTTTTTTCCCCTGGTAGCTCATGTAGCACTTTCCAGCACTATATGGGCTAAACATCTTGGAACTGGCTTTCCTTCAGAATTATGGTTGGATCTCTTAATGTTATTAGTCAGCAGCCTGTGGTGCCTTCAGCAATAGAGTCTTCTTTTACATCATGAGGGTAATCAAGTGCTTTGACAGAAGCCTGTGTCTTATTTTAAGACCTTATAAGTCTCTTCAATCAACAGCTCATTGTTGGTAGTAACAAATTTCTGGTACTAGGAGTTGCAAGCCAGGGCCAATTATATTAAGGTAAGGCTTCATCTCTTCAGGGCCCTTCTTACCAAATGATACCCCTGTATTCCACTGGAGGGCTATATCTTGTGAGGGTTAAGTTTTGTCATCAAAGAGGTGAAGATGGGGGGGACTGAGTAGTATGGTCTTGTCCAACAAATCCTGCGTGGAGTTTCCTTGAAGGTTCCACATAGGTGAATCATAGCAGAGGCTCTCTGCTGGCCACTTTGGACTCCTGATGCCCTCTGGTCAACAGGCTAAGAAAGGAATTACAGTATTAGCAGGAGTGATTGATCCAGACTACCAAGGAGAAATTGGACTGCTCCTCCACAATGGAGGCAAGGAAGAGTATGTCTGGAGTGCAG